>RJWT010004700.1:0-32665 GCA_004365215.1 Cuniculus paca
GGCTAACTTGAGTTTAGTTGTCAGCCTAAACCTGCCATCTGGTGTTAAGATACAGCAGATCACACCCCAGATGTGTTTCTTCAAACAAATCACATCTTTTTTTCTTACCCCCTTTTTTTTTCTTTTCTCTAAAGAGTGAGGTGCTTGCCAAAGAAACAGATCATCTTAAGTTTAAACTAAAAACTCTTCCTAATTTACTTAGCCAGATGAGTAGGTATATGTCATTTCACATACTGATACCCCTAAAATGACAATTTTTCAAAAATGTTATCTAGAGATGCTGAGCAGAAAATCATTTGTTTATTACTCATCAACCCTAATAGTTGAGGCCATCCTTACTCATCTGAAAGATGTTTCATCTAAAAAATGAAATTTGTTTCAGTGAAGGAGAGTTCTGAATCTCTGTCCTCTGTATTTTTGTCTCAGTATCTCATTCCACAACTGGGGTGGAGAAGGGTTATGCAGTGCTATCATTTGCACCTCATTACACTGGGCTGGAGCTTTGAGAAAGCTGATATTCCTCCTAAATTTTTACAGATGCTTCTAGTTTACCAGTTCATGACTGCACTACTAGAAGACTTCCTGCCTCTAAACTGCTTGCTGGCATGCATGCTGAATTTCAAAATCCCTGAAAAAAGTAAACCTTTGTGGTCTTCCCTTAACTTTTTTCCAGGAGGAGGGTTGGGTCACCAAAACCAAACCAAGCAAAAGATTTTTCTCCTATGGAGACTGAATCTCTCAGAAACATTCCCTCCTCACTACTGGCTATTCATCTTGATTTGCAAACTACTTTACAAAAATGTTTACAAAGTTCTTTGTGGAAGGTGTTTTCAATTGTAAATCATGACAGTGTGACGTTCAGTAAGTTGTAGAAATAATTCAATCACAGACTGCCTTACACTTCAGCATGTATGTGCTTCCTTTTATTTCATATGTATCATATGAAAACCACTTTAGGACAGAAAGAAGGGACACTCTCTAAACCACTAGTCTTCTTTGTTTAATGGCTCCAGGGTTCAGCGCAGGTGACACCGGTCTGTTCTTAATCTTTACTGCTTTAGCAATGTTAAGGAAGATGACGAGGGACACAAATCCCCTGATAGAACTGAATGCATTCCAAGCTCCCCGACCCACTCAAAGCTGTAATCCCCTGCAGCTGGATCTTACTTACCACCATGCACAGCTAATACATTTTTTAAAAGCTAGTCACTGGTGACAAATGTAAACTGGACAGAACAGCTCCCCCTTCTCTCTGCCTCACTCCCTTACCCCTCAATCCCCATAACCCAGAGACTTGCTATTTCTGTGATGGATAGGACCTGCCTTTTAGAACAACCAAGCCTATGCCATATAGCTCTGTTCTAAGTGACTAGAAGGTTTTAAAAGCATCTTCAGCTGTCAGACTGTAACAAAAACAACAAAAATGTCATCCTTAACACAAACATTTCACAACTGAGAAAACCTTGTAAGTTGAGATTATCACTGCCATACTGAATCCACTATTTATTTAGCTATCACATGCAGGCAAACTGTTCTAGCACTCTTGCTGTTTGACTGAATTAAGCTGGTTGCCATATCCTGGGGCATAAGAATAATAAATGCAAAAGAAAAACTTAAACTTGAAGAACATAGATATCGATACAGATACAGATCGCCTTCACTTTTCACTTTTGGCAGAAATTCCACTAAAATATAGTAAACAAGTAGCCTTTTATAATGGACAAGAATTTATTTACATGGATTTTGAGTACCCATTTAGCAAGAGAAACCAAGTAACCTAAGTAGACAATAGCTCTGTGCTGGACAAAATCTCATAAAACTAGGACAATAAACTATAGAAAACAATAGCCTAAAGATGGATGGAAGGACAGTTGGTCAGATAAACTAAGCTGGGGGGTGTGCTCCCAAATTTATCAAAATGCTATAGAAGACAGATGACATTTTGATTTAAAAAAAAAAAACTAGCTTCTTCACCTGAAGCAGAGAACCAAGGGTTAATACACGTTTTTTGTTGTTGTTGCTATTACTGTTGTTTATTCTGGTTCCCAGACAACAGGCAGTTAAGTGCTTTAAGTGGAACTACCAACTAGACCTGGTCATAACTAACACAACAGTGACTACTACACTTACGACCATTAGGTTTAATTACTGCAAAGTTACATCTGGAGAGAGAACCATAATTTTATAACCCCTCTCAGCATTCTAACTTGAGCTCAGTTCCTGTATGATACATACTAGCCCAAGTAACTGAGACACTGAAAGGCAGCACAGTGAGTAACAAGTAACTAGCAGAAACACAAGAAGTGGCAAGCAAGTCTTTGCAAATTAAATTCACATCTAATTATGTGACCTCTCAGTGTCATCCTCCCATTCCTGAGAGCAAGTTCTCATTCCTGAGAGCAGGCTCCCATTCCAAAGCAGCCTGGTGACCAGCCTCAGCAGCACCCTTGCAGTAAGACTGGCTAGGGATGTGTAGGTGGGGAAACACCACATCAATAGGGGAAAAATTAAGTCAATGTAATTGAAAGAGTCCAGATATGATTTCCTTGTCACCCACTGTCACATTCACAGATTCCAGAGAACTCAGTCAACATGAGTAATTTAATCAAAAGGCAAAAAATAAGAACTGCTGTTCATGGTGACTCTAATGCCTGTGGACAAAATCTAAAAATGGAGTGTGTGTGAGGGAAATCATGAGTACTGGTGAACAAGAAAAATTTAAGAGATAACCGTGTGGATACATGTGTAGAACTAGAGCATTTTGTGTACCATAAGGAAAAATGAAAAATACATACATAGTTTGCGCGTTTTTAAAGAGTGAATTAGAGTACAGAATACTAAAACAAAAAAAGGAAAGAAAACGGGTCCCTGTGATTATATAAACTTTAGAGCTATCTAACAACACACATTTAGTCTGAATCCATATTCTAGATAATTCACCCAAAAAACATTCATTAAGGCATTAAGACATTTTATTCTTCATAAAGTAATCAAAGATGGAGGGCTTTACAGCATTATCCTATATATCTATTATAAACTGCAAGTAGTATTTCTACTTCATAATATAATATCTCAAGTCTAAACTCCCAAATCTCCAACGATATGTTATGCTATAAAGTTGTCAAAAACCAAAAAAAATGTAAAAAGCTAAGCCTCAGGGGAAAACAACATAATCATAACCAGACATCTGCTTGTTACTGAAAAGGTGATAAAGTTAGAGTTTAATTAATCACAACTGTATGTTATTCTGTAATTGTGCCAAACAAAAAAGTAGATACAATTAAATTTGTAACTAATACTGATTATATTTTGAAGGAAACCACAATAAACAACAAAATATAACCATCTGAACTTCTAGGAACCAATTCATAATGCATACAAAAATCTAACTGAAAATGCATAGTCTTAAGTAAGCATAAACTCTTCCAAATGACATGCATATAAAATGAATACTGTCTCTTTAAATTGAAGGACCTGCTATAGTTAGGTAGTATGAAGCCAAGAAAAAGCTCTGCAGTTTTAACTCTCAAGAGCAAACATTTTCTACTTGTGAAGTAAACTCTGTTGAAAGACAGCAGACTATGTCCCACCAGTAAAAACAGGAAAGTTTTCAGCCAGTGACAGCTTTGCCTACAGAGAAAAAAAAGTGTCATAGACTCACTTTATTAAACCATATGCTCATTGCCCTGTGAAGAAAGCAAGGTCACTAATTAGTTCATTCTGTGAAAGAAGCCCTTCCTGATCCCGTTGACTTTTGTCCCCCTGGTTAGCTCCAGCTATTTCTGTCATGCAACTTGAAAATCACTGGAGGGAGGAAGATCGCCATAACAACCGCTGAAATGATCTTGTGGAATGTGTCTAGTGGCACTGGAATAACCTGAATATGTGCTCCAGATGTGTCGGCTGTCAGGAAAAAAGTAAACACATCTGATGGACAGCGTATGACTAGATGGCCTCGAAGCGACTCCAGAGCTGGGGGAGGGGCTGCATGTGTGTGCAGGGGGCAGTGGTGAGCCAGGCACAGTCAAGCAGAGCGCACAGTCTGGAGGCAGGCAGGAGGCACCGAGGACCTGGCCTGGGGTGGCCTGGGAGGTCTGAGTGTGACTGTTCCGGCCATGTCCCTCCCCCAAGTGGCCTCTGTGAGACTGCAGTGGCCTCTGCGAATTTCCGTCTGGCGTGGACTTGTGAGCATTTGGGAGCAAACTGAGACATGAATGCTCAGAGGAAGGGGGAAAGGACAGGAGGGGGTTCAGAACGCCTTCTGTCTTAAATATTAATGGCAACATATTTTTAAAGCATTCTATCTTCAGGGGAGGGCTGTCTCCCAGGCTCCTACCCTCCATCTACCAAATGAATGGTTTTGCTTTTTTGCCCCACATGCATACAGCTGAAGCACTTTTTATTAGGTGACTGAGTGATTACATTCCCGATCTCAAATGTTGTCCTTTTTGACGGTGGTGTTGTTTCATAGACTTTCACAAGTTGGACCAGTGGGTTGGTTCCCTAACTGAAAACATTTTTAAAAAATATTTTTCTAATGCAATACATAGAAATGACTAGAAAACACAACATAGGCCAAAACACATTTTCACCTTAGTTCCTATCCCTAGGGATAGTGTTTTCAAAGAGAAGGATTTTTAGATCTATGCCCACTGCTGATGTTTACAAACACATTCTACAAACCTGCAGCACACAGTAGGCACTTGTTAAATATTTGCTGAATTGAATTAGTGTTTAAATATCATTCAAATAAATTCTACATACAGTGACAAAGAATACTTTTAAAAATCACCAAATTTTAAAACGCTTCAGAAAAATAAATGGGAAGTTTATTTCCCCAGGGAAACAAAACATAGCTCCCTAAAGAATATAGGAAACACCATATCCATCTTTAGTACACAAATCACCTACTTGGGCATGAGTCCACCACATTTTAATGCCCACTCCTAAGCCAATAGTTTGCAAAGTGCGACTTAAATTACAGAGAAGATATATAAAAATGTTCACAACAGTATTCCCATAAATGCTTACATCTGTGTAAAGGCTAAAATGTTTGTGCAGAAATTTAGAAATCTATGTCAGAAGCTTTTCAAGGAACATATTCCAAATTTTCTTTAAAAGAAAAAAACTGCACAATGAGTATTTTAATACTAATTTTAATGGTTTTCCAACATGGTTTAAACAAAGAACAAAATTAAATTTGGGACAATTATCTCTATTAGACATAGGTTAAGATACAAAAGTGCTTATATTACATTTAAAGTTCTTTAAATTGCTTGTTTTTAGCATTCACTGGACCAAAAAATTATGTCAGTTTAGCTAAGGGGAGGCAGTACTTGCCTGGTACTTTCATTCAAGGTGATTGCCAACTTTTGAATCTTGAATCTTGTTTCAATTTCTAAACATCGAAGTACATTTTCCTCTTTTTATAAAACTAATTTAGTGACTCAGAATCTAAAAGTAAATCACCAAAGGGAAAAAGAAAAAAAAAAGACCACCAAGAGAAATTATTATTTGAGAACAGGAAATGGAACAAATCTTCAATTCACACATTTACTCTGGCAGAGGAAGACCCTAAGGATGTTTGAGAGCTGAAGGACTTAAAATTTGAAGAAATAGGTGAAAGGAACAAGAGTGAATGGCACTGCTTCTGCCTCCTAGAAATTGGATTCTACTGGCAGCTGACTGAAGGAAGCCAATATCAGATTCATGGTCGTGGAAAATGTTTCATCCTCTAAACAAAAATGTCGTTATTTCCTTGTAACAGAGATAGTAGTTCTTGACAAGTTAGACAAACTAAAATAAGCATTGTCAAGAGCCAGCTTATAAAATTTGCTGGCAATCTCTAAAATAGAAGTAATCTAGGAATCTGCAATTATTTCCAGAGCAACTATATTATTATTCCTATCTAATCTAAACCCACCACCAGCAAATCAAGACTTGAAAAATGGGTGACAGATTTCAAAAAAGAATTTTTTTAAAGCTATTATAAACAAAAAACATAAATGTGCACATTTGTACAATGGAGTGTCAGGTGTCTAAATAATAGATGAGCTTCAATGACCATTTTCATTCACCTTAAATCTTAGTATTCAACTAATGAGCAAAACGCTCTATGTATAAAGAAGTAGAATGTACTTGTATTCACTCATGTGGCATTTACCTATTTCAAATTTCTTGCTTTTTTAAATTTTTATCAGTGTATGTTTGTAGTTCATAATGATTACATCTATTTTGGGGAACTGGTATATGTACACAACACATCTCAGTTTTTTTCCCTTCCCCTGTAGCCCCCCTTTGGCAACATCAGTTTCATTTATTTATCTAATAAAAGTCCTTATAAACTTAAATATCATACATACCAATTAACAGCCAAATTAACAGTCAAAAAACATGTGAAACACATAAGACAATTATACTAACTCTAGGTACACTTTTAGACACACTGTTCATGCTGGATTACAGTAACTTCTCTTTTTTCCTATGTTCTTTTATATTGCAGTTTATGCTTTTTTATGCAGAGTAGTATTCCACTGTGCATAAATACTACATTTTCTTTATCCGTTTATGTTGATGGACCTACAAGCTGCTTCCAAGGTTTAGCTATTATGGATAATGTTGTTATAAACACAGGTATGCATACTTCACTGTGGTATAGCATCTTTAACATGGGAAATACCTAGAAGGGGAATAACTTGGGTCAAATGGAGCTTCTAGTTTTAGTTTTCTGAAGATTTCCACAGTGGTTGTACCAGGTTACACTCCTACAAACAATGAAGAAGGATTCCTTTTTCCTCTGCAGCTGTGCCACCATTTGTTATTGATTTATTTCTTTATAGTAGCCATTCTTTCTGGAATGAGATGTGATCTCAGTATTGTTTTATTTTTTAAACGGCCAGTGATGTTGAACGTTTTTTCATGTATTTATTGGCCATTTGTATTTCTTTATCTTGACAAATGCCTATCCATTTCAGATGCCCATTTTCTTGATGTCTTTAAATTGGCGGGGCGGGGAGGAGGTCTTATTTTTTTTTGAGTTCTTTGTACGTTCTACATACTAGTTCTTTGTCTGAGGAGGAGCTGGCAATTTTTTTCCCCATTCTATAGGTTGTCTAGTGGTTTTCTTTGCTGTGAAGAAGCTGTTTAATGCGATGGTATCTCATTTGTAGATTCTTGGTATCTCAAACTTCTTTTTCTGTTTGTTTTGTTTTTTGTTTGGTTTGGTTTGTTTTTCGAGACAAGGTCTCACCATGTAATCCAGGTTGGCTTCAAACTCACTGTGTATCCTAAGCTGATCTCGAACTCATGGCGATCTTCCTGCCTCAGTCTCCCAAGTGCTGCGATTATAGGTATGCACCACCACTCCCAGTTCTCAAATTTCTTACACTCAACTTGTAGTTAGCTTTTATAAGAAAAGGAGCAAATAAAGCACTGGACATTATATCAAATTCAGAGTAATGGTTTTACACTGAGAGGCTTTGTTGCAAAGGTTGGTTTGTTTTTGTTTTTGGTTATTAAGAGTTTGAACTCATTGAAAAGGTGTAAAACCTGGAGAGTTAATACAGGAAGTACGGAATTTCTAAGAGTTCCATGCTACCCATGTGAAGAGATTTGGTAACTGGACCCTACACAATTAAACCTGTGGCTAAAATCAAACTACATATACGTCTCTTGTCGTTAGTTTATGGTATCTTTTTAAAAACTCAATACAGTACTCAAGTTTTAAGGTGTCTCAAAGTTTCTCCTGATCAATGTCACAAAATTTGCACTAAGCTCCATACAGACTTACTACTATGTTTCTGTTTTACTCCACTGCGCAAATAATGGCAATGGCTATAACATGCACAGATTATTAGATATGCAGATCCTTCAAGCAAGATATAAAAACTGTAGAGAGCTTACCAGAAATTCTTCGACCATTCTGTACAGCATTACAGACCATCACATAAATATTATCATGTTAAGGAAGACCAGAAGACTTGGAATATTCAAGCAAAACAAAACTAAACTAAAAAGGCAACCAACAAGTGAATCATCTATTATAACTTCAGCTGCCTGTGAATAAAATTCTATAATGCTGTCTCCAGATGCAACACTTTTTAAATGTCCGTGTAAGTTGGCTTCATTCATGTGGCATTCTTTTGTAAGAAGAAACAAAAGTTCCAGGGATGAATGAAATAAAAATGTAAATTTAAAACACGACTTTACTTCTGTTGAAGAAAGTAACGTTAATTCTTGAGAATAACATTTGGAAGTATATGAACAAGAACTCCTTACTGAGCCCTTATTTAAAACTGTCAAGAGGCCTTCAAGGAAAAATTCATGTAGTTAAGTGTCAGTAGAACAAAAGAAAAAAATCAGAAGGTCCTTTGAGGTCATCAGTCATAGGTCACTCTATCAAGGAAAACGAAATCATGAAGAAGCAAAGAAATCTAAATAAAGCAAGTAGAAACAGAATACGTGAACACAGTATGTTCTGCCCAATTTTAGAGGCCTAAAAGAATTCCTGTCAAGAGCACACTTTTAACATTTGATCTGCTCACCATAATGTTTATCAGTTTGTACAAGAATCTCTGAAGCCTTCCATCCCATTCATGTCCTTACTGTAGAACAAGTAAGTGAATCCTAACCCAAGCTTTGTAATAAATGAAATATTTTCTCAAGGTGTCTATGAAATCCTTAAGATAAAACACAGCAGTGCACATTAATTTCTAAAATAAATGTAGTATTTAGAAGGGTAAGAAGAAAGAAATGCAAAGAACTAAACAAAACCTGAGAAAAATCCTTTAGTTCAAATTTTCTTTCTACAGGCAAGAAATCAGTCTCAGAAGTTCACTGACTTGCCTCATGTCACACACCTAGCTATACATCTGGTGAAGAATTAGTACACAAACCCTCATGGCAGTAATAAACCTCCTACAACAAATCTACCTTTCTCTTGACACCACCCACTTCACTATCTACACCTCCAAATAACTGGCCTATTCATCAGATGATGAATTTTTTTTCTCAGAAGCTCTCGGCCTAAAAGAAAAGGGCCAAGATTAACAAAGAAATACAAACATTCTTCTGGACAATTTCAACTTTC
Source organism: Cuniculus paca (assembly GCA_004365215.1). Lineage (NCBI taxonomy): Eukaryota > Metazoa > Chordata > Mammalia > Rodentia > Cuniculidae > Cuniculus > Cuniculus paca. The sequence continues at coordinate 9,089 of RJWT010004700.1, forward strand.
TGCCCTATAAGCATTTTAGCAGGATTGTTAAAAAGTAAAGAAAATACCCACTTTGAGTTTTAACTCCATGCTTTTTTCCATTTCCTGGAATAGTTGCTCTGAAGCCATATGACAGAAGGGAAGACAAAAAGTCACACTAAGCTCACTATTTTGGAGCTCATTAGTCTCAGAGTATTAATGTCTGCCTATATTCCTTTATTGCTCCTTTATCCTTAGTTCACTAAGGGCAAAGAACAATTCTTTTCTCTGAACTTTAAAAAATATCATTGTCCTTGCAGACTCATCATGGGACCCTGACACACTTGTTGTTCAGCCATTTGCCATGAAAACCCATTACTATTGCATAAAGGACAATGGCAGTCCCTTGGCTTTCGAAGAAGACTACCTCAAATGGTCTCACCAGTGGTCATGAGAGTCCTCCTTCTGAGTCCAAATCCTGTTTAAAACCTTCAGCTGCTTCCATATTTCACTCAGAATAATGACCGTGGGTCCTTAACATGAACAAAATCCTTCCCTGCACTCACAGACTAAATCCAGCTTCCAGCTCAGCAGCCTGAGCTTGCTATGTTCTCTGTACCACCCTCCAATGTACCAAGCTCCTGCTGACCTCAGGATTCTCTCCCAACACTCAGTGCCTTGCACATCACCCTCAGACAACCTCATTTCTCTATTCAAACCTCTCAGCTGAGCGATTCAGAAAAATATTCTCTGATTTTACAAACTACACTTGGCAATCTTTGCTTTGTATTTTAGGATTCTGAATAATATTCCATTTGAAAAACAAGGAGAGGCCTTAAGGTTCAAAAGGTTTGACTGGGGCTAGGAATGTAGCTCAGTAGTAGAGCTCTTGCCTAGCAGCTTCAACAAGGCCCTAGGTTTCATCCCCAGCACTATGAAAAATTAGAAGGTTGTCACCAATTTCAAAAACCCCTTAAAAATAATTCTGGTATCTGTAGTATTTAATTTCCACTCTTAAATTAATGTATACTAATGAAAGAATAAATGTTATAAATCTATAGATCCTCAATTCCACTTGTTAAGATCATTGTTCACTTATTTCATATACTCCAAAAGCAGATCAATACTTAAAACCATGAACACTTCATTCTTTCTTTCCCCACATCAGTTACAGTGAATGGCAGCTAAAGAAAAAGAAAAATATGCAAGGCTTTGAGTCAGATTAAATCAGACTCTGTTACCTACCAGCTGCCTGACCTTTGGCAGTGCCACTATCTTCTCAAGGCCCATTCACATATTTGTAGGAAAATAATTCTAACTTTCCTTAGAAAAATCAAAAGACTTATCTATAATCCAATGTTTGCATTTCCAGCAAGTACCTCACTTACCATTTTATACTGCCTAATCATCTCAAAACATTGGTCTTCCTATCCACATGTAAAATCCATAAAGGTAAAGAATTTAAAAAGTTTTCTTACCCCGTCATTGAATCCCAGAGCCTAGAGCAGTGTCTACCTATAAAATAAGCACTCGGGGGGGGGCATTTAAGAAACAGTTTTTAAGTAAATGAGTTACAAAAGGAGTATAAACCAGGCATGGTGGCACACTCCTGTAATCCCAGAACTCAGGAGGCTGAGGCAAGAGGGTCCTTGCAAGTTCAAGACCAGCCTGAGCTACAAAATGAGCCTGAGACCAGTCTGAACTGCATAGGGACACCCTGTCTCAAAAAAGACCAAAAAAAATTACAATATGGAATGGATTCATCAATCCCCACTATTTCTTTTGTTTTCTCTTAAGTGAGATATTAGTGATTCTACAATGGGTAATGCATCTTTGGCAGTGTCACTCATCTATGGTTGGTTACAGTTTTACACAGAATTTAGTCTTCTTGGGATTGAGGCAGTCTGGGATACCCATGGGTACTTTAAGAAACGTCTATCCAGGTGTACTGAAGTATGCCTATAAAAGTAGCACTCTAAGAGGCTGAGACTGGAGGATTTCAAATTGAAGCCTAACCTGTAACCTGCACAAAAGTGACTGAGCAAGAGCCTATCTTAAAATAAGAAACAGAAATATGGCTGGGGATGTAGTTCAGTACGATGGCACTGGGTTTAATCCCCGCCCTGGGACCAGTCAGTGAGTCTCACTCACTTAAATTGCCATTATTCCACTATTATCACATATTTCATGCCATTATTCAAAAGACCCGAGCTACAGAATATGGGCAGTAATCAACACTGTCCTGCAAAAATAGAGAAACAATTCGTGTGAGATATCAGCAAGAGCAACTTCATATAACAGCAAACTGTTAACTTTTCCTGTGCTGTCAATCAAAATTATCTGATACATCAATCAGATAATTTTGTAGTCTTTCAAAATGTTTGATTTTCTGTGTTAAGCATGTTTGTAAATACTTTTCATGTACTAACTCATTTAATCCTGCAACCCTATAGGTACTATTATTGTTAGCCTTAACTCACGAAGGAGGAAGCTGGACTTTCACTCCATTTATACTTATAAAAATGCTTTCATTTAACATCTACGTAGCAGAAAACTTGTATGAGCAAGGCATAGTTTTAGTATCACAAATGACCACAAGAGACTTGGATCTCTTACCAAGAAACAAAGATTTGTATTAGGAGAAGTTTTAGCAGAATTGGGTCTGAAGTTCTAAAGTTTTTTTGCCCAGACTTAGCAGTATTGAGATTTGCTCTAAGCATTGAGCTTTATCTAATAGGATAAAGCTTTCAACTGCAGGGAACCTTCAGTAAAATGTAGCACCCATCCCACCTAGTTAAGAATCCTGGCACTAGAAATCTATTTCACCCCATGCAGTAGGCTATGGTACATAATTATTTTCATCTGGTTATAACACAAAGTGGTGAGTCTAATCTCTAAAACCCTACAGGGATTGATTTTAGCAGTTTTAGAAATTGTTTCTCACACTATGAACATGCCTCACAGCAAGACCGTCCTGCTAATGGTTCCCAGATTAGGATTTGGGGGACCAAAGACATTGCTCCCTCCTCTCCATAATTTCCTTTACTTTGTAGGCCAAATCTGTGGTCATTCAAAGCATCCTCATGGTCTTGCTTTCAAAAATAATTTGGCCTGATATAGACAAAGGAACAGAGGTCATATTATCTTAAAGTTACAGTAAATGATCACTATTTGCTGGAGTCAAATTAATACATATATAAAAGAACACAACAGTAACCATGCTTAAAACAGAAAGGTATATATACAGATGCAACAGAGTCCCAAACAATAATATAGTCATGAATGTCAAGTAAGTTCTATTTCAAAAAAATAAAAATAAAAAGAGATTTGCCATGCTCTTCCTTTGAGGGAGGCAGGGTGCTATAAAACCAACTCAAGAATATAAGTTAATGTTTCATTTATTATTAAATGTTCAACTCTTATTTGATCAACCTGAATGTAACAAAAGTTCTAAATGAACCCTCACCAAAGTCATCAGGAATACAGCAAGAATATTTTATTAATCAACTCTAAAGTGAAATCACTATTACATTCGAGGCTAACAAATCCCACAAAATAAAATTAGTAATTTGCTTTCCAGTTTTTGGTAGGAGTCAACTCCCCCCAAAAAAAGCTAAGAAAAATTATATATTCAAATGAAATGTCCCTGCTTATAGAATAAGAAAAAGGTTTTGAGCTGTCCATAGCATCTGAGTGATAGCAAGATGCTTATACTAACAGTGACAATTATATATCTAAAAATTACTCAGGCAGCCAGCCCAGTGCCCATGCACGGGCTTGCCACCACTGGAACTCTCCTGCAGGTAACCAGCACAGGCGAACAGAAGTAGCCAGTCCAGCCCCCTCCAGCCCCCACACACATGTAGGCCGCCATCACAACACTCTCATAGGTAGCCAGTGCAAGCTAGGAGGACCAGTCAGCGATGCCTTGGAGAAGCCGAGTGTGTCTAGAGAAGCATGCCACACACCCTACCACCTCCTGGGGAACCTGAGTTAAGAGAAACTCAGGTGCCTGAGCCATCCCCTTACACTGTGGACGGGTAGCCAATGTGGGAAGCACCTGGGACCCCACAACCCCCTCATCCATAGGAACCCAGAAAAATGTCAAGACAAAGGAGCAAAAGGCAATCTCTGGCCTCCAGTCCAAACAGAACAAGGCCAGGAGACATGGACATGGAAGAAAGTGGAAGTTGCACACCTGAAATTTTTGGAATGATGGCAACTGAAGTAAAGAAACTATTTCATGAGGCTTTAAACAAATCAGATCAGAAATAATATCTCAGGTAAAAGAAGAAATGGCAAACATAATAAAAGGGCTGCTGAGCATATCTAAAGAAGACATAGATTTTAAAAGAGGAGGAGCATAGGAGAATGAGGAAAATCTTGAATCAACAAAATACAGAAGAATTGGAATGTATGAAACAGATTCAAAGAGATATCCAGGCAATTAAAAACTCCATGGAAAGCTGGCAAAACTGCTTGAAAGAAACTGAAGTCAGACTTTCAGACCTTGAAGACAGGATAGCAGCCAGCAATTGTGAAAGGAAAGATCTCTCAAAAATAGCTAGGAACCAGGAAATAACAATTCAACAGCTATAAGAACACAAAGAAAAACAATTTAAGAATGATAGGTGTCAACAAAAAAGCAAGAGTCAACACAAATCACATAAAGAGACTACAGAAGTAATAGCAGAGAACTTCACAAGCATGGGGAAAGGATCTGACATGTAGATAAGTGAAGCATATGCAACTCCAACTAGCCATAACTAAAATAAATCTACACCCAGACACATAATAATCAAGATCCCAGAAATTCAGCACAAGAACAGAATATTAAAGGCAGTTAGACAAAAGAAACAGATCACCTATAAAGGAAAACCCATCAGAATCATGACAGATTTCTCAATACAAACCATCAAGTAAAAAAGAGCTTAAAGTATATCAAGTCCTGAAAGAAAACAACTTCCAACCCAGACTGACATACTCTGAAAAACTATCTTTCAAAATTAATGGAGAAATAAGATACTTCCATGACAAAGAACAACTGAAGGAATTCATGATCACCAAACCAACCCTACAAAGAGTACTGAAGGATATCCTAGAAAGGCAAAAATGACCCCAGTCCCAGGAACAGCAGCAGAGTGGGATCACCGAGCGGGGCAGGCAATTAACAGAGAGGAAAAGTAGGGAGCCAAAGTCAGGGGAAAAAAACATGGCAGAGATGAGACAGTGCATATTGGCCATAACCATTAATGTAGATGACCTCAATTCACCAATAAAAAGAAACACGGGCAGAGTGGATCAAGAAACAAGATCCATCAATATGCAGTATACAAGAAACACATTAGCTCGAAAGGAAATCCACAGACTGAAAGTCAAAAGAGGGAAAACAATGCTGCTCCATTCAACAAGGAACCAGAAAAAAGCCAGGGTGGCTTGCCCATCAACCACACAATGCATAAGAAAGATATGGCCTTTTTATAGCTACTCAGCTATCAAGAAGGATAATCATGAGACTCTGGTAGGTAAATGGATGCAACTTGTGAACATGCTCTTGGGTGAAATGGTTTGGACTCACATAAGTGAACATCATGTCATCTCTCTAGTATAAAAAACTGAAGGAGTTAGTGAGATCCAAAATGCACAATAGATACTGTGAAAGTGAAAGGGGAGGAAACATCTAAAAAGGAAAGGTGGTAGTCATTGCTATTTCCCTATTATTTTGTTTTAAAGTCCTATATCACTTTCACTATTTTGTTTTGGTTGGTTTTCTTCTGTTTGGTTTGGTTTGGTTTTCATATGTCTGATGGTATGGACAGCTATTTTGAAGGTAACAAGAGGCATTATGGCAGTCACTGTTGATTTTCTATAATCTTATTTTGAAGTCATGTATCGCCTTCACTGTTTTGTTTCGATTGGCTTTATTCTGTTTTATTTTGTTTGCTTTTATTCTCTTAAAAAATAAAAATTATAAAGTAAAAAACTATTCAGCTTACAGACCTGCTTCAACATATGTTCAAGTATTTGGCCCTGATACCCCCCTCATTTATCATACCATAAATTCCCTCCCTACTGTCCTAGTGTTTGAGGTAGAGGATACCATAGGTAAATAGGTAAGTTTTTATAAGCATAGGGAAGCAACAAAACATTTTCAAAATTTTGCATTCTATTCAAGTTCTTGGAGATAAAAACTGACCCACAACAAAGATCTCAATAATATAAAACTGAAACATTAGGAAACACTCTTAAAAACCCATAATTCTACCAGACTGTAAAGTCTAGGGGCACTGATGAGTTCTTCCCATAGGCAACCCCAAAGGCAATAATGTCTAGCATAAAGAAGGTCTTCAAATGATATTTACCAAATGAGATAAAAATCTCTGAAGTACCATCTTTAAAGTATTTTCAAACACATTACCACACTGATCCTATTGTATAGGCATACTATACTTCCTTATGTTTAGGTACACAAGACAGGTATTCTTTGCTACTTCAAAGATGAACAGCTAGAATAACAGCCTCAACTGGCCTGATCATAGGACTCCCAAGGTACCGCTTTCCACTACCATCATCTCTGCCACAAGATTTAATGAGTTCGTAACAGGGCTGTAATTCATATACCTCGCTGTCAGGCAGCTTGAACCACACACAATTATCCCATTGGGCAGTTTTTTATTAATTTTATTAGTAAAAAGACCAGTAAAAGAGATTAGATCTGTTTGTACCACCAATGGTACAAGGTGCCCGATGGAATAGTCACACATGTACCATCAGTAGTTCAAACCAGTAAGAACATGTTAGAAAACTCAGGTCTCTATTCTTTCACTTTTGTTGCTTTCTATATTTTATGATCCATGGTATAAAAACAAAAAAAGTAGAAGGTGACCAGATCATTCAGATACCAAAGCCTAATAAGACCTACTACTGTGTTTTGAGGCTACAAATGTCTGATGGCTCAGGCTACCAGATGTTTGGATATACCTAAATAAGGCACACATAATACTATATTTATAATGTGTACAAGTTTTTTAACCAAAACTTTTTTTGGAATGTTTCATGCCCAGATTTCCATTGAGAGTTTAATTCTAAACAGACACACATAAAAAATAATGCAAATAAATGCAAGTTATTGTCACATGTTTTCCTCGTTCTGTGGATTTCTCTATCAAAACAGATCATCACAGAATATACCACGTTAGCATAATACACGAATTCCAGGATGGAAAATCTAGTATATTCTAGATTTTACAACTTAAACTTCAAAGTAGACATGATCTTCACCAGCAGGTTGTTCATGGTTGCTCTTAGGTAAAATTATGTATCAGCTATTAATTTAACAGTTATGAAATACTCATTGTATGCCAGACTTGTGCTAGCCTTGTTGATTCAAATACTGACTGTGCTAGGTTTGTTGACTTAAAAACATGACTATGCTCAGGGGACAATCTTAATGGTGGTTGAGACAGGTATGAAGAGGTACAAAAATGCTGTTATACTGGGTCTATGTGTACTACCAAATGTATTTGCTACATACAATTTCTTAAGGAACATATGAAAAACCCATTTCACTAGTCAGTGAAGGCTGAGCTAGTGTCACTTGGCTCTTCCCTCCTCCTACAAAGGACCAATACACAGAAGTCTCTGAAATATGGCAAAGTTATTCAAATACAGCTATACCATCCAGGCTGGGGCACACTAGGCTGTCTGGAGTTGGAGACACCCTCACATTTTCATCACTGGGCCCAGGGAAGGGTGAATCTAGGAGCCTGTCCCCAAGAGGCAGAGACACAGAAATCTTGGAGCTCTGGCGAGATGAGGGCTAGATTTAAGTCTTTAAGAATTCCGATCTTTTTCTTATGTAAAAGACATTAGAAACTTAATTATTTCCATTAAAGCCAGGAAATAATTCCTCAACAAAGCAGACTTACCTGTTTTCAATATTGCTGAGACAATCATAAAAGACATCAGTTGCTAAAAGCTATACATCTTTTAATGACCCATTTTTCTTACTTTAAGTATCAGTATGATAAAAGTCACATGCTATTACCCATTTTTTCCCTATCTTCATTCTGTGATACTAAAATGCTAATCAAAATACTACTTAGTTTTGAATGGCACCCTAGGATAGAAATAAATTCCCTACTCCAAATATTAAGCAATGATAAGCATTTAATTAACTGTGGTTCATAAACTGGTTACCTTTCTGAAGGGACTGATCCAGTTTGGATCACACATTTTCAGGTTAGAAGGGAACTTCTCATGAGTCTATTTAAAGCATGCTTTGCAGTCTGGAACTCTGGCAAAGCTACTTCATTCATTCATTCAAGTCAAGATTTACATGCCCCTCTCCTAGGCATCCAGTTGTACTTCTGTCCCAGACAGAAATAAAGACTGATTAGAAGATCCTCCTGACCCAACAACAACAGAAAAGTTTAATCTCTGTTGTATACTTGTAATCTGAATTGAATTCTTAATTGATCAGTCAACAAATACGGTGAATGTACCTACATACATGCATGTCTGCAAGCCTACAACCACCACCATCCTTCTGACAGGCATTTGAAACTAACACACTGCTCCCTAGAACTTTTTAATGTCCCAAGGCACAACTACAGAATTCTCTTCTCAAGTACTTATTACCAATTCACCAGTATTGCCTGGGAGTTGAAACCTACGTTCCATATTTAACTTAGTCCCCTCTTTAGATAAGAACTGTAAAGGAGTACCAAGGAAACCAGGTGTGATGCACACTGCAATTCCAGCACTCAAGAGGTTGCAGCAGGAGGATCCTCATGAGCTCAAGATCAGTCTGGCTATAGAGCCAAGCTCAAAGCCAGCCTGAACTACATGGTGAAACCCTATCTCAAACAAACAAACAAAGAGTACCAGAAAAGTTACAAAAATCAGACAGTTAGTCAGTGACAGTCTGGATTAGAAAAACCCGACTTTGAGCCTTCCATTCCATAAATGTCTGTCTGAAATGTTTATCACACTTACCCTAACCCTACCATTTCTTCACTTCATGTCTTGATCGTTTAATACCTTACCAGTCTCATTTTGGCAGCCACATATTCTCCTATCCTTTTTGTTTTTAGAGAATTTTAAGATACCAGACATATAAGGAGAAAACATTTACTGTCATAGCCATGCAGCTAATGAATGCCCAGTTAACTTTACATCTTGCCCTAATGCCATTAGCTATGACTCAAAAGTTTATAGTTTGACTTTTTTCAGCTCAGTTTTTGCCCTATTAAAAAGTTTATTCTTTAATGTCATGGTGGCAAAATATTACATGACTGTATATAGTTCCAAACAGGTATATTTATAACAAATACTACATAGTTTCATCACTGAGACTCTAATTCTCAAAAAAACAAAACATCCCAAAAGCTACAAAGAATGACCAGGTCAAGTGATTGGGGAAAGCTGTTATCCTTATGCTTATTACCAGCCACAGCAAGCAATACAGTATGTTCATGAATGTGACACCAAATGAACACTTTAATCACATTTAATTCTGCACATCTACTGTAAAATGAGCTAAGACTGGGTTGGAAGAGTGCTTGCCTAGCACACAAGAAACTCTGATTCTCCCAGCACTCACACACCTCAAAGCTGGAACTGTTCATCAGAGAAGTTTTACCCAATCCATGAATATTCTTTGATTGAATGATTTCCTCATATTTACTACTTTTTAAATATCATAAACCACTGTAGCCACTTTGTAACAGACAAGCCTAACAACAGACAGGAAATACCCTAACAATAAAATCAGGTTTTTAGTTAAAATTATATGAGTACTACCACTGTGACTTCAAACACAGTAACTCAAAAAAAGAAAAAAAAAAGACTTAAAAAAAAAAAGGGCCGGGAATTTAGCTCAGCGGCTCAAGCACTTGCCTGGTAAGCGTAAGGTCGTGAGTTCAATCCCCGGTACCAAAAAAAAAAAAAAAAAAAAGACATAATAACTACTGTTTATTTTGCTCTTCAGATTCATTTGAACATTGCAGTTTTTTCCTTCATAAGCAGAAATGACCTAATGAACAACATTCTCGGCAAATAAAAAAGGTTACGCATATTAGTAGACATTCCAGGAATAAAGAGTCCTTTCTTAAGTAAGAAACTTTGAAAAAGACCACAATTTTAATAAATTTTGATTTTATGTCAGGCACTGTACTGATCTTTATCCAAGCTATGTAGATCTTCACTCCAAACCTATTCAATGCAGTTATTTTCCTCCGTATTTACAAATGAGGAAATTAGGCTTAAGGAAATTCTGTTCCTTGTCCAATTTCCTACAGCACAGTTCGGATTCAAATTCAGGTCTTTCTCAAGTGCTCTCTGTCCTGGGGTACTTGTGTGGCTTCCCACTACATCACAAATATTTAAAAATATCTGTAAAAAGGATGATGAAACAATGAGAATCAAAATTATTCCTCAAAATGTAGATAGCTACACTGGGTATCAACAATCAAGCCATCAAGTCAACAAAAGTTAACCAAATCTAGATCATGAGGAATGTGTCTATCATTAAAGGTAACAATGGCCTTTATCATACTTTAGCAGTTTAACCACACTGTGGTATTACCATGCCTTGTTATGAATCATTATACAAAGTTTGAACATGCTTAAACAATGAATACATAAAAGTATCAGAAAGATAAATTACTTCAAAATAAAAGATGGATCAATGAAAAAAGATGTTATACATGATAGGTCCCATTGCAAAGATGTATTTTCCAAAGTTACATCCATAAAACAATATTTAATGCATAAAATTTTTGGCATTTTGAAAGCTATTTTGCCTTATTTTAGTGATTTTAACATATGAACCTCCACTGTGTTTTTAAGTATCTTGCACACTATAAGTCTGCTAAATTAGTAAAAGAATTCTCAAGAAAAGACACTGTCATCACAGCCACCAAAATAATTCATGTAGATAAGATACTTTCTGTACCCATGATGAAAAAAGAAATTAACGTTTTGCTGTTGAATTAAGACAAATACCGTGCTAAATGTGTTCATATGTTATCTTAAACATACTCAAATGTAAATACCATTACACATATTTAAAAGGAAAGAACAAGTGTCGAAATACTGTAAACGTTAGGAGAAGGGTGAAGGGAGTAACTAATATTACTGGGCATAATTTCTTTTGGAAGTAAAGAAAGTATTGTAAGCCCGGCGTGGTGGCTCACGCCTGTAATCCCAACAGTTGGGAGGCTGAGACAGGAGGATCGTTGAGTTCGAGACCAGTCTGGGCTACAAAGTGAGCTCAAGGCCAGCCTGAATGGCATAGTGAGACCCTGTCTTAAAAACAGGGCTGGGGATCTAGCTCAGCGGTCTAAGCACCTTCCTGGCAAGCGCAAGGTCGTGAGTTCAATCCCCAGTGCCGCAAAAAAAAAATAAAGAAAATATTGTAGAATTAAATAGAGCTGATGATTCCACAACCTTGTGACTCTATACAAGATGTAAATTGTTTTTGATACTTTTTCAAACATTCCTATACGCATACATTTATTTCAAATTAAAAGTCTCTCTTTTTTTTTTTTTTTTTGGGCACAGTGGCACATACCTGATATCCCAGCTACTCAGGTGGCTAAGGCAAGAGGATCACAAGTTGGAGGACAACACAAGCAACTTAGCAAGAATCTCTCTCAAAATACAGTAAAATAAAATAGAAAGGAAATGTAGCTCAGTTACAGCACTTGCCAAGTATGCTTGAGGCCCTGGGTTCAATCTCCGATAACACAGACAGAAAAAAAAGTTATTTTTTAAGGTACAACAATGTGAATATGGTTAATATTACTGAATTTTATACTTTTAAAAACTGAGGGTAAATTTTATGTTTTTTACCATAAGTAAAAATAAAGAAATTTGCAAAGATTCTTAGCAGAATATTCAAATTCATATCTTTATAACTTCAAAAACAATAGTCTTTTGTTGTAAGACCAAAAAGGACAGGGTTATTATAGTTTGTCCTGTAATAGCATTGTTATTTACGATCATTCTGGAGCTATGCATTAATATACACATTTAAATTCTTTCACTATAAATGAATGCTACCAACTAAATGAGTTTTATTAAATATTTCTGTTGCAATAAGAGAGAATACAGAGGGAGAGAAGGTTTAGATACTGTGCTGTCTATCAAATACTTGCTTCTCATGAAATATTCAAAAACAAGTGGCCTTACGTTAGAATTCCTCTTGGCAGCTCCAACTTCAGAACCAAGGGTACCATGAAGAAGTAATGTGCATGTGAAAATGCTGGTGTGTGTTTTTTTTAATGTACGAATTTTTGATTAAAAAAAAAAAATCCAAGGGGCCGGAGATTTAGCTCAGCAGCCTAAGTGCCTGCCTGGCAAGCGTGAAGTCGTGAGTTCAATCCCCAGTACCAAAAAAAAAAAAAAAAAAAAAATCCATTAAGGGGTTAGCAACTTCTCACAAAGATGATTAATTTTTAAATTACAAAAAATTAAGGACATGGGTTTCAACACAATTATAATGTGCTAATTTACCATATAATAACAAATAATGTGATGAGTATTTGCATTGATCAGTGTATCTGGGTTTGATTTGTGGACTTATGACTAAGTACAATCCTTTTTTCTGGGTTTTTTTTTTTGTGTGTGTGTGGGTATATGTGGTTTTCTTTTTGCGGCACCGGGGATCCAACTCATGAACTTGTGCTTGCCAGGCAGGTGCTTAGGCCACTAAGCTAAAACTCCAGCCCTTGTCTTTTTGAGACAGGGTGTCACTATGCCATTCAGGCTGCCCTTGAGCTCACTGTGTAGCCTAGGCTAGTCTCGAACTCACAACATTCCTCCCGTCTCAGCCTCCTGAGTGCTGGGATTACAGGCATGCACCACCATGCCCAGCTAAGTACAATCTTTAGTGTGCCAAGTGTATAAACTATTTATATGTGTTTACAATCAAGAATGTTTAAAAGTAGGATTTGGAGTTCTACTTAAATTGCAATCAAGTATTTACTTCAAAAAAAAACCAGAAACATTCCTTTTTAAAAATGTAGTCAGGTGGGAATTCTGGAGAAGAGAACCCAATTTTTATCAATTTTTAATTCTTTATATCAGTAACTATACAGAGATTACAAGCAGTAGTGTTATTGATATTCTGGGCAGAGTAATTCATCATTTTGTGTAAATTCTACAATCTTCACAGGACAGTGACCCTGGCCTACAAAATAAAGGGAGCATCTCAATTCAGTCATTTATGACCAACAAAACACAAATACCCTGGTGGAGGAGGTAGCACCCCCAGCTTCAAAACACAAACAAGCCTTACTATCTCCAGCACCTTCTTACTTGAAGATCCACTGAGAGTGAGAAGCTGCCCCTATTCATCAAGGTGGGGGCCAATCCCCTGCTGCACGGCCAGGGTGCACCACATTCTGAAATACAGTTAAGTCCCCAACTTACAAACATTCAAGTTGTGAACTTTCACAGATACAAATGGATCTCACATTAGAAACATTCACAGATGCAAACAAATCACAGAAGTAGCTCACAGTCTGCCAGACATTGTCACAGTTGTGTTGCTGTCCTCACTATACAGTGTGATAGTGTACAGCAGCAGAGTGTTCACCAACACCCAGGATATCCAGAAGCAAGAAGAAAAGCAGTGATGATGTGGAAGGGACTGCTAGGAAGCACAAAGCAATAACCAAGGAAACAAAAATGAAAATAATTGAGAGACTGGACCAAGGCAAGAAGATCATGGACATCGCTCATTCTAATAATGTGAATCATTGTAATACAACTCTAAAGAACAAGGACAAGATCATACAACATGTGAAATGTGAAGTCTGCTGTGTCAATGAAGTCAACAATTATATCCAAAAAGTATGGCAGAGTGATAGAGGAGAAGGAGAAACTTCTCAGCGTGTGGAGGCAGGATCAGCATCAGCGTCAAGTCTCATTCAGTTTAATGCTTGTTCACGTAAAAGCTAAAAGCCTGTTTGAAGACTTGGAAGAAAAAAAGGGGTAAACAAGGTACATCTTTTACCTAAAACTCACTAATCAATCTGATTTATGTTCTCCTGAAATACAACTCATTCATAAGTCAAGGACTTAAGTAGCCATTCATCTTACATGCCTTATCAGCAGCAAATTCTAATTGCTATTATTTTTTTCTAATTTCTATTATTATGTATTCTAAACACACCTATATTAACTTGAAAGACACTCCCAAAACTAAGAGAAATGGACATTTAAATAAAGACTTTTTTTATTATTTAACATTTGTTTTTTAATGTCAGTCTTCAAAAGTTAGTATTAGCAATCTAACTTTTTAAATGTAAGAGATTACAACATACTAATTAGAAATAAACCATTGGTTCAGTTTTTAAACCAGAAAAATTATACCAAGAGTCAGTAGCCACAATCCAGAACACAAAAAATTCAAGTTCAATACCACTGTGCACATAAATTACCATATGACAGAAATAATACACAGTTTCTTTTTGAAAGTTTATATAAAGTTGAAGAGTCAAAATTAGAAACAGTACTGAAAAATTTTAACTACAGCAAAAGGATGAAAGAAACAATGAGAAAAGAAAATCCAGCATTTACAATATTAAATTTTAAAAAATGATCAAAAACAGAATTGCATAATCTCTTCGTTCTTTAAGCAAAACCCAAAAGGCCTATTTTATTAAGAAAAGTGATTGTATTTTTAACCTTTTAAAAAATATTTAATTGCCACAAATTCTGTGGCACATTCTTTCCCAAGTTCTGACTGCAACCTTAAATCCACAGAACAAAATCACCATGCTACACAGCATAACACTAAATACCACAATCTATCACCAGCATTAACTGCTCTCAGTCCTAAGACTTTAATTTCCACAAGACTGCAGTTCAGAATCTGAAGACCGGTAAAGTTCTCTTTGAGCAGGCATGGACAAGGACCACATATTTTCATACATGCTGATGCATATTACAAACTGCTGCCCCAGTCACAAGCATGTCCAAGACAGAATTTCTAAATGACTATGAAAATTCTACTTGATATACTTTCCTAGAATAAGCTCCAAGTTATTTTAGACCAATTCATGAAGATTTAGTGACCAAAATTTTGCTATCACATTAGACCATCAACTTCCACTTTACAGATGAAATACCTAGCCAAAGCTAGTTAGTATAGGTGTATAATTACCACCTAAGGCAGATGCACTTTTAGGAAGCACTAAAATTTTTCTTCTATGAAAGTATACTACTTCTGTAAAACATAAAGAAAATCACATATTTTAAATAGTAGTATCTGTTCAAAGTGTTCAGCTATTCCATGGTAGAAAACTTAAGTTTCTGTACAGGTCTTCCAGATAAAATTAAATGTTAAAATGCATGCTGCGGTAGGTCTACTTTCCAATTACTGGAAGCAAGCATACAAGAGATATAATTAGTTATGACACTAGGACAGGCATACATGTTTCAACACAGACACAGCTCAGAACAAAGTTTTTGGCATTATATGACAGAGGACTTAAACCAAAGACTTGAAGAAAGGTTATAGAGTATGTGTGTCTTTTTTTTAATTTAAAACTTGCCACATCAAATTATTTCTTTTAAGTTACATGCAGATTTTGATTTGTTTAAACATCTTTCAAAAGATTTCTCAAAGGGGGAAAAAGCACCACCCTCCAGTTTTTATTGAGCCTACATTACAAATTAAGGAAGCTGACTTTATGAAACTCACTTGGTTAAAAAAAAAAAATCACCTTCCAGAAAGGTTTGTTCTGCATTCTGAACAAACACATTTAAGAAATTTTAGCAGTTCTAGTTACTTTCTCAATCAAGAATGAAACATTAAATTACTAAAAAATACAAAGCAGTATACTGCAATTTTTATAAGTAAAAGTTTGAGATATATCAAGATACTTCACTGAGAAAGTCTTTAAAAATTAAAATATTACCTATCAAATAAAAACGATTAGTAAATCATAATGCAGTTAGAATTATTAATTCCTTGATAAAAATAAAAAGATCAAAATATATCTGAGAATCTACAGAATGGCATGTGCAGTAATGCATAAACAGCTGATTACAATAAAGTATGATATGAGGGGCACGTTCAGAAAGCTGGAAAGACAGACCCTTATGTAAAACCAAAATTACCTAAGAAGCTTCTTTGTTCGATTTCAAAAGACTGAAACCCGAAATATTTCAAAGCATCCTGTTTGTAAGGATTTTGGTTCAGACTTTTAGCCATGAAATCCATGATGTAGTAGCTTATAAAAAACAACAAAATGAAAATTCTTACTAATATATTCTAAGAAACACTCAGTAAATGCTACCTTTTTATTGTCTTAACAAATATAAATTTCTTTTGCTGAGAAAATTAACCTTAGAAACAAATTTTAAACAAAACTGCAAAGTGAAGAGAAGGCACCAAAACAAGGAAGCAGACTTCAAATCTGACAGTTTCCAACTCCCCAAAATCATCTACAATACTTCATCTGCAAATGAAATTCCACTGATGAAGTCAGGTGTAGCGAGGAGGAGGTATTGTGAATAGTGTTGGAAATACAAAGCTTGTAATTAAATGCATTCTCAAGTATAATAATCCACCCTGGAACAAGATAAAACATTCAGAACATACCCAATGTAAAGGAGCTAGACCTTATATATTACTCCCACAGGAGTTATAGTACATGACGATGAATTATGAACCAAATCCCATCTTATGGGCCAAATGGTCCATGAAGACAGCACACGTGGTCCCTCCAAAGACACTGTTAATTATCCCTTCGGGTTTTGGTCCAGCGGAGCCTTCCACTTATAATAGGCCTGCTAAGAGCCCTCTCTACTTTCACAGAACTATGTAGGCAACCTAATATACTATTTATGGCAAAAACCTTTTGGATCTGGTTAAAGAAAACACATAGCAGATAAAAGGTAACTAGAAAAGCTGACCCTAGGGGCCAGGGATTTAGCTCAACGGCTTGAGCACCTGCATGGCAAACACGAGGTTGTGAGTTTGATTCCCGGTACCTAAAAAAAAAAAAAAAAAAAAAAAAAAAAAAAAAAAGGCTGACCCTAATGCTTATTTCCAACTCATATGCATTTTAACTTTTTTCCAAATCAGAAAGTTCCAAAGTTTTGGAGAACTCTGAAAGGAATGAAGATAAAAAAATCTAAAATTAATTTTTTTAGTGTTAAATTCATTTCATTCCTTTTATTTCTTGAACTGTCACTCCTCAAAAACATTTACAAACTTCCTAAAAAGGACATAATAGACTGAATTTTCAAATTTGATTTTTCTAGTTGTAACAAAGCCTGTAAATTCCATTCAAAATTAGCATGTTATATTGTGGGAAAGAAGTAAAATGAACTGGAAGGAAGTTCAATAACACATCTGTTCAAAAAGGCACAAAGTAATGTTTTTTCAATTGTCCAGGAAGTCATCATAAACAAATGGGTATGTTCTCCCTTGAACTTACAGTTCAAACTTAAATCTTAAAGCACAGAAGATAAAAATCATAATCCCTTGTAACAACTACTTTATCCTTTGACTCTGGTCAAATATCAATATAAGACTGTCTCAGAAATACTTTATTTGAACAAATTTGTACTTCACTACCTTTCATTTTTCTGATGTAATTAGTATTTGTGTATGCACACAGATTTACTCAAGAAAATATACAATGCAGATTCACGTGTCAGTCTCTCTTATTTTAAACCTAAGAGTGCTACATAAAAGTATTTAGCATCATGGAACAACCATGTTGTCACAGTTTGGTTAAAAACTTTTCTGAAGTCCTTTCCCTTCAGAAGTCTTCCCAGGCTATGATCTATAGCAATTTTATTAGGAATCCATAAAATCTACTCTAAAGAAAATTTATCAGATACTTATCACATGAAGCTTCTTACGTAAGACTACAAAATAATGAAAACTTGGTCAAAGGAAAGATGTTCATAAGTATGCATAAATATAAACATGAACCTATATACACATAAAATCTCACATCGATTCTTATATAGCTAAATGAATATTTGTAGAAATAAAGTTCCATAACTGGTAGGAAAAAGAATATGTCACAGTCGTCACTTTAAGACAGTGCACTGTTTTCCTACAAAGCTATCATTATTTAAACATGTCCAGAGGCCATCATTTATAACTACTTCTAGAGACAACTTGCAAACTATCTGTGAAAAATCAATTTTCCTTTTTTCCCTTATTGAAAATGAAATTACCTGACTTTATTATCCAAATTCATCATGGCTTTAAATGATCAGAAAATTGAAACTTTTGTCATAGTAAAATTTCAAGCACAAAGAGCCAAAAAATTTAGACATAGAATGTCTAAACCCAATCTCAAATGAAAAGCTCCAAAAGCATTTCAAACTATGGCCCCACTACTATATAATCTTCTCTGGCAGTGGTGGTGAACCTATGGCATGTGTGCTACAGTGAGTTATTTGTGTAACTGAAAGCTCTAAAAGGTTTGCCATCACTATGCTAGGGTGATTATTTTATAAAGAATAAAACTTGTATCTGCTTATTTGTGGTTTTCAAGTATCCTTTGTGTAAAAGTAGCATGTTACTTTAATACATCAAGTTCATAAATCTTAAACATATTAATTCAAGTGTTATAAAACTTCACTTAAGAAGATATCTAAAATTAGTACATAACTAGTCTTCCAAATTCTAAGCAAATCATCTCTTTGTCTTGCTGTATCTTCGAAATTATATATACTGTAATTACAAAATAGTGTAAAACTTAAAAAAGTGAACACTGGTATATGAATTATATCTCAATAAAGTTGCTCTTAAGGCTTAGAAACCACTTAGCTTTATTAAAAAGTCTAAACTGGGACTAGGGATGTAGCTTCATGGTAGAGCATTTGTTTAGCATGTACAAGGCATTGGATTCAACTTCCAACACTGCAATTTTTTAAAAAGCCTAAACTACTCAAAATGAGATGGAAAATTATTCAGACATTAACCAAAACCACAGATTATAAAGGATTTGAAGGTTCTAACACAGGTTGAATTATTCACTCAACCCAATATGTGAGTTACGATTTTCTGAGAATGAGAAAAATAAACAAAAAACACTCTTAAACAGCCTCACTACAGAAACACATTTTTGCTTTAAACAAAATTACTTATCCTTGTCCATAGTCTCACTTTTTGACTGCATGATGTTTCTCTTCTTGTGTTCTATGGTATCATGTACTATAAACTACACAAAAATATGAGATAAATCAAATTTGTAATCTGTTTTCCCTACAATGTGTGTGCACACATGTGCGTGTGTGTGCAGTGTTAGGGAATCAACTTGGGGCTTTGTGCAGGCTGGTCAAGTAATGTATTACTGTGCTATATTCCAAGTCCTTTACTCCACACTGTATAAGATGATTTTTGCATAGCCCTTGGGTGTTCCTATTATCCTGCAAACCATTGTTCTGAGGTGAATTTTTCTAAAAAGTACAGATGCCATAGATAACTCCCCATAAAATAAGAGCAGATGCCATAGATAACTCCCCATAAAACAAGAGCTGATAAACACTGATAAAGAATCTATTCAAGATCACAAGGACAGTCATATGTGAATACCTTCATTTGTTTATTCATCAAGTATTTGTCAAGTGTACCCACACAGCTAAAAGGTAGTAGAAATTAACAAAATAGACAAAGGTCCTTTTCTCACAGGGCTTGTAGCCTGAGGTAGACATATACAAATAATAAACTACGTATAAACTTTAAAAATTAAGTATTACTTTAAGCAGTGATAAATACTATAAAGAAAAAAAAAAGGGTAAGTGGTCAGAGAAACCTATGTGACAGGGCAGGGAAGGTCTCTTTGAAGGTGCAGAGGAAAACCACACACAAAGGGCAGGATTAAGTAGTATGCATACTTGGCAAAGCTCAGTGCACAGCCAGTATGGCTGGAGCAGAAGCAGCAATGGTAGTAAACAGCAGGGATTTTCTATTTCACTGCATGTATGACAAGAAGTCTCCGGAAGGTACTGAGGTAAGAAAGTGATCCCTCCTGGGAGGAGTCTTGATGTAGGCAGTAGGTAGGAAGCAAGACAGGAGGCCCAGGCCAATGAGAAGACACTATGGTTTTGCAGGTGATGGTGTTTAGGAGCAGGGTGACAGAAATGGAGGTAAAGTGAATGGTAATAGGAAGGCAGATCTGACAGGACTGACCAACGCATGAAGGATACTATAACAGACACTTTTAAAAGTCTGAAAAATGACACTTATTTTTACTGGACCTTTGTTTCCCAATGTTTGGGTTTTGTTTTTGTCTGGATGCTGGGGATTAAACCAAGGCCTAGACCACTACATGCTAAGCATTCCACTCTGCCATTGAAACACACCCTGAACCCATCATGTATCTTTCTAACTACATTTTTGTCAGTATTCCACATTTACTATACAATTTCTCCATTCTCTCCACCACTACCATCTCTCCCTTTATTTTCTGTTTGGATGCCTTTTCAACTCTAAAATGTAGAACATATTAAACTATGCAAGTTTAAATAATAAAATTTTTACATTATCTACATATACTAAGATTGCTCTGAAAATTACATGTTGCCTGAAGATATGACTATCAGGATAAAAGTTAGATTAGACATAAGGAAACTATGAAAACAAGTTGCTCCACCTCTGTCTTTCTGGCTGGTGTCAAGGGGATGTGCAATGCCTTATCTTGTCGCCTTCTCATAACGAGGTCTCCTTGATGTTAAAATGTTTAAAAAGGAATAAGAGTAAAAAGCAAAACACACTAATTCTAGGAAACTAAGTACAGCTTTAATATTTTTCTCCTTTCAGTGTCTGTAAAGAAATACAGTAAATAGATGCTGAATATCACATAATGTGAAACATTATTAAGAACCTTTAGCGTCTCATTTTGACCTAATTTCATAACAGAAAAGAGAAGCTGAAAGTACCGTGGAAACTTTTCTGTCACATAGAAAACAGATACAGAGATTAAATTCACCCCATCCTTCTGACTTTTAAGGCAACTTACTTCAAAATAAGGTAAGGTCACTCTCAGATACTCTCAGATCAGGAAGGATATTTCCCAACCAAGTGTTAAGACTCGTTCTTCTATACATTCTCTTTCTCCAGAAAACTCGTCTTGTCCTACAACCTCCCTGCATTTTCATAACTAACCCATACACAAACCATGTTACATATAAGATAGCAGCACGAGGCATCCTCTAAGAGATTTTAAACGAGTGAAATGAGGCTGACATCTGCATTACATCCATAAAAAACCAAACAGATACAAAGTCACCTTAACAAGTAGCTCCCAGGATAGTTAACTAATATCTGTTTCAGAATATTAACTTATCTTAAAAAAAAAAAAGCAAGCAAGAAAGAAATTTGCCAATCGGAAAGGGGAATAGGAAGCAGGAAAAAAAGCGAGAGGAATAAAGGCTGCCAATGCTCTTCCAGGCAACAGTCCAAAAGAGGAGTCCAAAGTGTGCCCTGGAAACAATAGTATATGCCACTGAGACATTTCCTTATGGGGGAAGAAGCCCCAACCCCTCTCTTTAATATTCTCTGCTCAAATTCTGAGTTTGTTAAGCAATGAGTAAAATTTGTATCATAATTTGAGTTCCCACTTAAATTTACCTGGAAAGAATTGTTACTCATGCCAAAATGAATACTCAAGTAAGTCCCTCTTGGGTATCCGATTTGTACCTGTATTCATGGCGCACATGCACAGGTGTGTGTTTGTCTGCATGTCATCTCAACCCTCCTCAGTCAGTGGACAAAATGAATGCGTCCCTGACAAAGACAGGCCTCTTTCAAAGGCAAGTTAATAAAATTGTTTCCAGGCATATAAAGACAAAAGGCAGACTGTGTACTATGGATATTCTTTTTTTTTTTTTAAGGAAAAGACTCTGCCTATTAATTTCATACTCCTTAATATTAGAATATACTTTTTACTTCATCTGTAACACTCTCAGCAACATGCATATCATAAAAACTCAAGTTTTTTAAATTACATTTTAAAATAACTAAAATATGGCATACCTTGGAAAATAAGCCATGCCTATGCCAAATGTACAACTTGAACATAAAAACATAATTTTTAAAACCGTTTTAAAAGTTCTATCAATCAGTAAATAACTAATGTTTCATGTGCATTTGCATCATTACTCTACATACAATAAGCAAATACTTGCTGTTATATTTATATTTCCACATCTGTATTTCAGAAATACAATTTGACAATATTTATAAAACATTCAATAATATACTCATTCATTAATATGTGCCATGCATAAATACACCTAAAACTACCAAAAAAAATGTACCAGGAATTATTTATTGTAGTGCAAGGATACATCTGTATGAACCCTACCCCTACCTCTTCAAAATTCAGTGAACCACACTACTCTGCTTTGTACCATCCTCCATGAAGAATGTGCAAACTACTAGTTTCTCATGAATTCTTGACACAATTCACATACACACTAATTTCATTAATCTAATTGTCATAGCCCGTATGCATAAAAATGTCTTATCAGTTACTGGTTGCTGTCTATGATCATATATAAACCATTGATGCCCAACACAGACATAATGAAAATACTTCTTACTGAGAACACTTATTACAAGAAAAATCTGGCTCAAGACTTGCCAGAATTTCCAAGTTCAAAAAGATTTATTTTTAAAATATCATTATGAGTTAATGCACTTTGAAGCAAACTGTTTTAGTCTATCAAAAAGCAATGCGAAGAAATGTAATATTTTCTTTCCAATCACCATTCTGAATGAGAGAAAAATCTAAACTACTTGTGCTTCTAGAAGCATACCTATTGGGATAGGTGTTGACAGAATGAACTTCCCTAATTCCACTGATAATGAAATTCACATTACAAGATTAGATACCATATGACAGACAACTAAGTGGCCTTTTTGTCTGTGACTGTATTGTTTCAGTTAATTACATTTTTTTACATCCTCTAACAAATATCTCCTTTAACCACACATGATTTTATCAGCCTATATACATACAACATACTTACAAAGATATACCAAATCATGCTAAAAAGAATGGAAAAGTAACAAAAAATTTCCCCCTGGTACTAGAGCATGAGTTCACGGCACTCTGCCACTGAGCTATTATTCCCCATTCCTTTTTTAAAATTATTTTTTATTTTGACTCAGGTTCTCATTAAGCTGCCCAGACTGTACCCAAACCTGTAATCCTCCTGCCTCAGACTCCCAAGTAGCTGAGATTACAAGTGTGCTCCACCACGCCCGGTGTTACATTAATTTCTTGTTCAACGTGAACAAAATGCATCATCTGATACAATGAAATTTGTGTACAACCAAAAATCATGTGTCTGGTAAGTAGTTTTCTGCATGCCTATTTTTATAAATGGTTTCTTATAAAAGATTTTTAAAACCCTCTACAGAATATTCAAAGGGAAAAAAGTAAATCCTAAAGATACTCTCCAAATACAAACTTGATCAATTAACCACCTAATTAACAGTAGATGCCAAATAATAATGAAACTCTTGTCTAAAATAACTGGCACAAAGGACAAAAATAGGCCTGTCAGAATACTAGAAAAGTAATTATTTAGCAGGAAATAGTCTTTATTAGCATAAAAAAGAGAAAA
>RJWT010004701.1:0-32650 GCA_004365215.1 Cuniculus paca
TATATATATAGTCTTTCTTTTCTCCTTTCCCCCATCTCAGTCATTTTTCCTTTTGAGGAGTTTCTTCCCCTTTCACTTTCACAATATCTATTTTATATTTTGGTTCTTATTTACTCTTTCAGTTTTTCACACTAGGGAGACAATATGATGTTTACACATACAAGTCTGATTTATTTCACTTATGAGTACTGTCTCCCGTTGCATCCATTTACCTATAAAAGCCTCATGTTTGTCTTTCCATATAGCTGAGTAGTACTCCATTCTATAAATACACCACATCTTTTTTATCCATTCAGCAGTTGATGGGCAGTTGAGTTGTTTCCAAGATTAAGTTACTATGAATTGTGCTGCTTTAAACATTGGTGTACATATATGCAACCATATTTAAAGCATTTTCAACATAGTAATGTTATCAAGCTATGTTGCATTTGTTGGAATGCAACCCAGTAATAAGTAGAGGAACATCTGTATTTATTGATTTCTACACTTACCATCTTTTTTTATTTCTTCCCCTTATTAAATGTCATTTTTCTCACTTTTTATTGTATCTTAAAGTAGGATGACACCGATTTTAGACCATTATTTTTAGCTAATGTAGCATTTGTAACTATAATTTTTCCCCTAAGTCTGGCTTTAGCTGAATCCTGAAATTTTTCACATTATAACATTTAAATATGCCATCTTCTTTTTTGGTTTCATGAAAAATTAGTTTACAAATAATTTGTAATTTATGAGACATATCACCTTTAGTTTCCTTCCTTCAATTTTATTTATTAATTTTTTGTTTTGTTTTTTGAGACAAGGTCTCATTATGTAGTCCAGGTTGGCCTTGAACTCTAAGTTACCCAGGCTGGCCTTGAATTATGGCAATCCTCCTGCCTCTGATTCCTGAATGCTGGGATTACAAGTGTGTGCCACCACACCCAGCTCCTTCCTTCCTTTTTGTAGTGAATTTATCTTTCTTTTTCCTCATTTTGCTTGTCTTGCTCAATTTGTATTTTACTCCCTGTCATAGCACAGAGATTGTCTTGGTAGGATGTGAAATTATGTTAGAGCATTTATATAGTTCAGATTGCTTCAATACTGTAAGTCCATTCATTTCTAATGAAACTAATCTTGACTTTCTCTCTCCTGGTTTTCACTGATCTTTAACAAAAGTAATCCAGTATGTCTGATATTTCAGCAAAACACAAATCTATTTCCTGGTGCTTGGCCTTACACAGATATTGGCACAGTTTAAATTTTGTACCTACCAGTGGTTTGCTCCCACTCAGTTGAGTTTATGGGTTCTTGGGGGGATATTATGCAACCAAGTTTTGGTATAGATAATGACTAGGTTATTTTAGTTTCACTCAGTGCCTTTGTCTGTTGGATTGGAGAATACTTTTTTAAAAGAAAGAATTTATATGCCAGATGTGGTGGTACACGTCTGTAATCCCAGCATTTGCGAAGGAAGCTAAAGCAGGAGGATTGCTTTGAGTCTGAGGCCAGCCTGAATGCATAGTGAAACCCTGTCTAAAAAAGACAAAAAATAAAAAATAAAAAAAGAATTTGTATGACTGTTATCACCCTAAAGTCCCTTTTTGTAATTCTGCTGATCTGCAGTACTTTTATGAACCTATGAATTTTTAGAGTATTTTTATCTACAGATATTAAAATAGACACAAATATCAATAAGCAGTATCAAAAATATAATTCTCCCAACATATAGTAGCTTGGTAACAGATCACTTTCCATTCTTCCCTAAAGATATATAATCTTCTAAAGGTATACTAAACTTCTTAACAAGTCAGCTTCTTTTAAAGTAAAACCTTCATGTCAGATTTATAAAATATCTACATTGTGAACTGTAATGTAAATAGCCTGGCCACGTTTTCAGGAAATTTTCTAAGGAGATCATCGCAACGATATTGTAACAAATACGATATACAACACAAAAAAATTCCTGACTCTAATATCTATTTATTTGAATTTGGCAGAAAATCAGTTGGGTCAATGACAGTGTGAAATAAATAAACTGTGAAAGCAAAATGCTTCCCCTGTATTTGGAGTTAACGGCCTTTAGGGTTTTACATGTTTTTCTAAATTGAAATTTCATACACTAAGAATAACTCTGATAGCTGTGTAACTTCCTAATCCCTTGCTTTTCTGATAAGGTTCTTTTTCGAATAGAAAAAAATGAGAAGTTAATTGCTTCCATTCTGAAAAATGCATTTCTTTGAACTCAATGAAGCATAAAGATAAATAGTGTATTACTAAAGGGAATTTGGCTCTATTTACCACTGCTTGTAGTGTGAAATTAGTTGTTTGTGATCTCTACAGACTTGCTTTCTTTTTAAAACATTGTATTCTAGCTCTGACTCCAAACAAAGAGGAAAGTGTTCAAAGAACTTAGATTGAGAACATTGTTTCATTAACCAGTTTTCACATAATCGTGATTTATTTACTTATAAATTGATTTGTATTCTGAATTTTATGAAAATCTTACATTCAAAAACAATGACATGCTGTGGGGTATTCCTACTATGTCTTATTCATTGGCATGGGAAGTTATTCTTGTGTTTTTTGCACGATTCTCATTTTATTTAGTAGTTGTTTAGTATTCTATATTTTCATTTTGTTTTCTTTTACATGTATATTATTAATTTTTAAGTAGGTTTATGGAAAAACTTTAAAATCATATTTAGGTTTTTCAGAGTTCTCTAATAAGACTCATAACATTTCATAAAGTAAAAATATGTTTTCATATTGTTTTTATTTCTCAAAACACAAAGTGTGTTTTATTTTGTTGTGGCACCAGGGATCAAACTCATAACCTTGCACTTGCCAGGCAGGTACTTAAGCCACTGAGTTAAATCTCCGGCCCTTCACACAGTGTGTTTTATAAATAGCTTATATACTTAAACTAAATATATTTTAATTATTTATTTCACTGTAAAACAAGAATATTCATAGAGAATTTAACACATCTTCTCAATGAAGTCTAAATTGGCAATGTACTATCACTACATCATGAAAAAAGGAAATCAGTAGGTTATATTTTTAAATATTTGTATATTGGTAGTTCATCAACTAAAAAAAATATAATTTTTACCAGTTAGTGTTGTAGTTATTTTGTTTATATCAAATTAATTATTGTAATAAATCATGGTTCCAAGAGAAGAATAATTTGTCCAGTTTTTATTACGGGAAAATTCAAATACACAAAAAAGCTGAAGAACTGATCAAAGGTTAACTGATTGTATATATATATATATGAATTATATAGAACCATAGAATTATATAAATTATATGCAGAATTATATATTCTATATACAAAAAATGAACGATTTGAAGGTAAATTTTGTTTCATATCACTTTGATCATAAATAATTTAGCATGTTAATAATAATTTAAAATTAACATTCAAGCATTTTTTATGGCAATACAATTATTAACAGAACTAAGAAAATTAACATTAATTCTTTAATGTTAGTATTTATATCTTATCAAATTTCCTCAATTTTTTCCACAAAAGGCTCTTAAAATGTACTTTCAGGGCAGAATCTAATGTATCTGTTTTAAGTATTTTAAAACATAAACATTTCACCTTCCATATTTTTCTTTACTATGACAAAAACTTTCATAAGTATTTGTGTCCTCATCTAAGTGTTTCTGCTATTTTTCACTATTTGAAGTAAATTGGAAGTTAATTCTGTGGTTGGATTAGACGCAACTTAAATGCTTTTACCAAGAATAATTTACATGTGATGATGTGTCATATTACATTTCTTCTAGTAGTCCACATTCTAGAATTTTTTCCTACCAAAAAGTTAGAGTTTTATCACTCATTTAACAAAGTAGACACCGTATTTCTCAATGACAAGAAATGCTTTCTCTTGGTGATTTTCAAGAAAAAAATACTTTCATAGTGACAAAAAAGTTTTCCAATAACTTTTTACATAGCATTTTCACAATAATTTTTGCATCTTGTTATTATTAATTATTTGAAGTACTTTATTTTTATTTTATTTTAACTAGGAACATTTTTCTGTAAAGATATCTTTGTCAACTTAGAATAAAGTAAAATTTCTTATAAGGTAAAAGGCATGGAAAAGGCCTATTTCTTTATTTTATCAATTTCTAAAATGGAGTTAAGGTAACTACCAACCATGTTGTCATTGCAATTTGTTTAAAATACCCTCTCTTCCTGACTCCCTTCCTCTTTCATTCTTTTTATGTATCATTATAAATACTATATCTTCCAGTTATTCAGTGGACGCCTACTGAAAATAGCTGCTATTGATGTCAGAGAGGTAAACATTCAACTTGGAGTGTTTCTTTGATTTTCGTTGGGCGAATAATTTAAAAGCTTACTTTGTTTTTCCTGTTCTTAAGAATGATATTATGCATAGATTTTTCATCATCAACCTCCTCCAACCAGGGCGGTATGTTTCTTCAATTGATGAACCTACACTGACACAACTTTACCTTCCATAATATCCCACAGGTAAATGTGTGTGTCTTAAAAATCCTTTCTGCCTGTTCATCCTGTGCTGCACCAAACCTCTGGCAACCACTCTGCTTTGTACTGTCATCAAATTTGCACCTTTTCCTAGGTGTCATGGATGTGAAGTTATAGATTATGTCACTTTATCAAAGTGGCTTCTGTCACATAATAATATGCATTTTATTTCCTGTACTTTTCATGGTTTTGATTGAAGCTTTTGATTTAAACAATAAATAATATCTGATTTAAGCATTCAGTTTAAATATTAAGTCATATTTTATTGGCCAGATGTGCTACAGTTTGTCCATTCATCTACTAAAGGACACTTTCATAGCTTCTCAATTTTGGGGAAAAAAATGTCTGTAGTTCAAAAAGGTAACAGAGCAACAAGGGAAGACCACAGCTCTTACTATCTTTTATCTCTTATCCAGGCTACTTCAGGTGGGTAGTACTCATGCCCAGAATCCTAATGCTGTTGATCCTAGCATTGCACCATGAATGAATTCAAGCATCACACACTCTAGATTCAGTCACCTCTGAAAAAGCCCCACCCATGATTGGACAAGGCTTTGGAAGACATCTAGACAAAAGCCATAACATTAGTCATGTTCTTTTTTATGAATATTATTATTATTCCTTGCATCTTACTAAAATTTTGTCCAACAAGTCAGCCACAATATCAATTATTATTACTTCCATCGGTTTGGCTTCATGTAAAGTGAACGTCTGTTATCATGTTCGTATGTCCCAGAATTAGTGTGTTATATCTGATGTTTTGAACATTTGATCATCATTAAATGTTCATTTTTGATCTCTGTAAATAATTAGTTGAATTTGATTTATCTGACACTGGATATCTTGAAATTGATTTATCTGATATAAGAATTTCTCTTTTGGTTAAAAGTTTTTAAGACACATGTAGTGTGATTTATATATTTATACCAGTATAACTTACTGTTTTTATATTTTTGTTCACTATGGGTCTTAAGAAATATATAAAATCTTATAACCACCACCATAATCAATAATTTTAAGCTTCTTAAATTTTTTCTTACTCTTTGTGAAATCTATTTCCTTCTCTCATCTACAATGTAAAACAACAGTCTACATTGGATTTCCATAGAAATCATTAAAAAGAAATTGTATCTTATATAACTTTAGGTTTATAAGCCTTTGTATGGACATATGTTCTCTTTTGGTTAAATAACCAGGAGTGAAAAGGGTACATCATGTGATACATGCGTAACATTTTAAGAAAGTAACAAGTATTTTCCAAAGTAGTTATAAATTGTTATATCCTCTGCAGCTGTCTGTGAGACTATATGTTTACATTTCTGTAATGTCTGATGTTAAGCAACCTTTCATGTGTGCATTTGCCATTCACATCTCATGGGTGAAATGCCCATTAAAATGATTTACCCAAATTTCATTGTTTGTTTGATGCTATATTGTTGAGGTTTGACTGAACATTTTATAGATGGGACCTAACTTTGTGTCAAGTATAGATTTGCCTTATTTTTCCCTCTGTGTATATATTTATTTTCTTTAGTGTGTTCTCCAAAGTATGGAGTTTTTTACTTTGGTTTTGCCTAACAAATAATTGCGTAAGATCACTTTTGAAACATTGGTTCTTTTCCAAAATTTCCTTTAGTTTTACTATATAGTGTCTATGTTTCCTATAGAGCTAATTTTCACATGGTTAAGAGGAAGGATAGAATTTTTATTTTAATTTGTTTCCCCTGCCTGTGCCACTGATATTTATAATACCCTGGTCATCTGTGGATGTGCTTCCATTAACTTTTTTTCTTTAAAATAATAGATCAAGTAATCTTGCTTTGCTTCTTGATTTTGTCTCACTCTGGATATTTTGTTCAAAAAAGTAATTACAAACAGATAGTATTTAACCCTTGAAAGAATTATGCCTTTTCTTTTTCTTCCAAGGAGCTGATGTGGGTTGTGAGTCAGATTGGTACCTCAGTTGAATCTAGGCATTTTGCTTGTTCAGTTTGATTCACCTCATCTTTAGTGACAAACGTTTTGAAAGCAGCATTAGGGTTTAATCTTGAGAAATGTGCTAGGTTTCAGTGGAGATTTCAATGTTCTCTATGTGACCTGTGTCCAAGACACCAACATTTCTATCGAGAGGAGAGCCATGTGATTTATAACATGGGTGTTATATTTACTCCAGAATTCTCCTTGTTATCCTGTCACCAAAAGTTTTATTCACTAGACAAACTTACTTTATTTCACAGTCTCTGCTATGTAACTTACCCTACAAAGTAAGTGTCTAAAATTTCTTCATAGATTGCTTTTGCTCCCTTTCCTTGACTGCAGTTTATTACAAGCCATTGCCTTTCACTTGTGGACTGTATCTGAACCCCACAGATGATCTCTTTCAGCTTTCTTACAGTAATTTCAATCTTAATACTCAGCAGCTCTGAACCCAGCTGAAATTTAGCAGTTATAATATTAAAAAGCAAGAAAATCGGTGGCCTGTTCCACAGATGATTAAAAATAATTTTTTAGGTATTGCTTTTATAAAAGTTTTGAAAAACTTTTACAAGACCAAAAATCAGCAGATAATATTGACCTACTTTTCTGAGACATTTTAACATTTTTTCCCCTAAAGACAGTGTCTCACCACATGGTCCCTCTGTGTGTATGGGTTCCTATTATATCTCTGCATCTTTTAATATCTTACTCTTACAGAGACACTGGGCAAATTGAATTAGAGATCATACTAATGACCTTATTTTAATGTAGTTACTACTTTGCAGAACTTGTTTTCAAATAGTGCATTTATATTTTAAAGTAAAAGAATTAAGGCTTCACACTAAGAATTTAGGGAAGACACAGTTCAGCCCACAGTAACATATTAAACATTTAGCAATAATAAAATAAAAAGCTAGAGTCAAATATTCTACATAGCTACTGTTCTCACTTTTGATTTTACCAAAACCTAGATTAAATTTAAAAATATTCATTTAGTATTAAATTTTATCAATATTTTTCCATTTTTTAATTCTTGACACTAAAAATAAAATATTCATCTTAGGCAATGCAGACTATTAAACATCAAAAGTAATGTACTATCTATGAATGTGTGTATCATAAGGACGTGATGTGCACTCTATAATTACATACGCTATAAGTGCATTTTCTGTAAAAATGTTTTCTAGATAAATATTAAGTAAAAACTCAATTAAAATAAATCACATGCTACAAACTTTATAACATGCTAATAATAATTTTGAATCTTAAAAGTGAAAGTTTTGTCACAACTATATTTTCCTCTAACACAAACAGTAATTGATGGAAAAAGAGAAATCTTCAGAAATTGTTTCAATTTAAATTATATCCCAAATAGATGTAATCTGAATAAAGTTATTCAGTGACTGAAAAACATAGGCAAAAATATAAGGGTGAAATTAATAGGGAAAGTAAATATTTTAAGAATTTTCAACTAGATCTATTTAAATAGCACCTTATTATTAATATCCCATATTTATTTCAAATTCATGCACATAAAGTGCACCATTCAGTTCTCACTAAAAATTTTAGTATTATTCACATTAAGAATGGAGTGTATTAGAATTCAGTGAAAGATTCAAAAACATTGAAATATTTCAATTTAGAAATTAAGCATTTGAAATCCAGATAACAAGCCATTTTATCAAGATGTCACTTTGTCTAAAGAGAGTCATAACGAATTCATGCATTGCATAGATAGTACATTACTCTTTCACAATAATCTTGTACTAATACATTCGATAAATTTTGATTCAGACAGAAATTATAGTAAAAGACTAAAATTTTCAATCATGACTAAAGTTATTATCACTCTGAATTCTGATATCAATTTGATTAGGCTAAGAATCTTATAGCCAATTTAAAGAGTACACTTTAGCTTTGTCTGGGTGGGTTGTGCAGGTGTGACCTTGGCTACTATATGTTTACTGGCCTTTTTTTCCTCTCAGTTGCTCCATTAGGCTGCTTCCTAGACACTGTGAACTAAGCAGCTTTGCTTTGACACCCTTCCTCCAAAGCGTTGCTACCTTGGATCCAGCTGACCATGGAAACGTGGACTGAATCCTCTGGAAATGTGACCCAAATAAGTCATTTTCTCCTTCCAGTTATATAAGTCAGGGATTTAGTTCCAGCAATGGAAAAACTGACTAATGCAGTTGTCAAAGAACAACAGTTCAAAAAATAAACTATAAAAAGGAAATCAAGCCAATTGTAGACTCAAATATAAGTTTAATTATTATTTTTTCTTTTGTAAAACAATTTACCTAAGAACACAAAAGATGTAGATGTATAAAGTAAAAAAGAGCAAAATAATGGATGTGGAAAGTTAACAAAATAATGGCCAGTCATTAACATCCTGGTAGTTTTTACAAAGGATGTCTAACTTTCACCGCAAGTAGATCAATTGTTGAATAGTGACTTCAGTCTCCCTAGTAGTATTGTCAAAACCAGGTTAAATACATTTCCCCTTAGTAATAAGGATGATTAGCAAATTATTTCAATACTAATGTATGATATGAAGATTCCTTGAATGTAATCCAAATTCATAGCAAGTTTTCTAATGTCTGTTGAAACAAATGATACACATTGAATTTTAAGAGATCAAAAACTTCAAAGACATGAGGATACGTAGTAGTAACCAATGGAATGAATATATGCTATGGAAGATTTAAATTTAATTTTAGGCAATCAAATAAACATACTTAGGAGTTATATTATTTCACTAAAGAATACAATTTGTTACAGTGTGTATATAGATGCCCCCCCCCAATCCTCATGTAGTCACGGAAGTGGCTGAATCTAGCATTTGTGACTGATTCATTGTCTAGTGCTGGGATTGGCAGTGTGAATCCTGCACCCGCCCTGGGGTGGAGCCGACGTACAATGTAAGGTCGGAATGGGGGCGTTTTTCCCTCTTTGGCATGGTTTGCTCTTGCCGCTGGCAGCCGCCATGAACAGCTGACCCCTTTTGCTCTGGCTGCTGCCTTGAAGTGTTGCCCCAGTGCCATGCCACCTTGCCTTGGAGTCAGCTGATTATGGACTGAAATCCCCAGAAACTGTAAGCTCAATAAACCTCTCCTTCCTTCACTTTGGACATCAGGTATTTTGTCCCAGCAACAAAAAAAAGTAACCAAGACAAACTTAACTGGAAACTGAAATTATAGAAAGAAAAATAGAGTCATGCTGGATTTAGTGTCAAAACTAAGTAAGACTTGTTGATTTTTCTCTTTAAATGAAAATAAAAAGGATATTTAATTAAAGAAAATATTATGTTGAAAATTAGCCACAGAGGAAAAAAATTAAGGCAGTGGTTTACAGAAAGCAGAGATCTGGTTTGCCAATTTTTTGTGTTAATCAACTTTACATTACTCTTAGAAGTACCTGAGATAATCAATTTATACAGAGAAAATGTTTATTTTGACACAGTGTTTGAATATTTCAATCCTTAGTCACTTTATCCAGGTGGGCACAGTGGGGGCACCCCTGTAGTCCCAGCATTCAGAATGTTGAGGCAAATGAATCACTTTGAATTTGAAACCAGCCTGGGCTACATAGTGAGTTCAAGGCCAGCCTGAACTACATAGTGAGTCCCTGTCTCAGCCACCCCCACAAAGAAACCCAAAAAACAAACATAGTTGAACCATTGCTTTTGAACATGGTGAAATAGGACGCCCACTTTGTCAGTCATTAAGCAGACAAAGAGAAAGGGAGACCAGAGGCCCCCAAGTCCTTTTTGTAGGCTTGTTTTCATTCACTTAGCAGCCCAATAAGCTGCACCTCCTACAAGTCCCAAAACATTCCTTTAACACCACTCTGAATAACATGCCTTCATCATGTGATCTCTGGGCGGACTTTCTTAATCCATGTTTCACTTTTTTCTTTTTTCTATGTTTCACTTCTAACAACATGAAACTTACTTAGCCAATGCCATAGATATACAGACTATTCTAATTGTTGCTTTGCTTTCTGTTGTCCAATGTGGTTAATTGCATCTATCAAACCTTTGATGGTTGAGTGCTGTTATTTGGTCCTCACTGCTCTGGAATCCAATTAGTCCTGTCTTATTTAAGGTTTCCAGTTCAGTGACAGCAGAGTCAACTATAAAGCCCAACAGAGAAGAGTAATCATGAATCTATTCATGGATGCTGGGTTTATAAAGCAATCCATGCCCTGCTGTGTATTGCTCTATGTTATGTAAAATTGTAGGAATAGTAGATTTGAGTCCATGCTTCACCCCGAGTGACTCTATTTTATAAAACATCAGTTTGCTCCATTTGGAGTACAAATGCTGAGGAAGACTGAGACAGTTAACTTGTTCATACAAATATATAACTATCAGATGTTAAATACCACAAAAATTTTTGAAAAAAATCCCAGTTGCACAGTATAATCACAAGGCACAAACTGATAAATTAATGTTACTAATAAAAACTGCCACCTGAAAACTTATCAAATTTAATCAAGGACACATGGATCCATGATATATCTAAACAATGTCAAATAAAACTAGACCAGTGAGCTTATTTGACACACCAGACCAAAAAATTATGCAATGGTCTCACCTAGATCATATAAAAGAAGAGGAACTGAAAATTGGGATGTGGCCATGCAATATTGACATGCTATCATACCTACCATCTGGGAAGTACATCATAAAGGCCAGAAACTCCAACTTTCTGTTCTAAGGCTTCAGCTTAGTTAGATCTCCCTGCTTGAAGTGACCCTCTTGGGCTGCCTACCTACCATCCATATTCAGACTTTTAACCAATTCTTGGCTTTCAACAAGCCCATCAGCCTAGTGGGTGAAGTGCTGCTCAATATGGTAATCTGTGACCATATTGAGCCATGATGGTGACTTTTCTCATCTCAGTATACTTTTGGCCTTGCCTTTTAGTTCTTTCTGATCAATTCTAAAGCCACTTTTAACCCTTTCATAGCCACTGCATGAAGTGTAATATATGACTTGAGAATTGTAGACATTAGAAATTGAAATTAGCATAAAAGATCCTATGATTGCTCAGCTCCCTGCATACTGATTGGACATTGATTACTTGACCTGAAAAGGCTGAGGAAATTGGTCATTGTTGAAAGACTAAGTGGTCAGTCTTCATTAATGGAACACCTGGCTCACAACACCAGGACTCCTCTCAAAAAATTAAGTCTCAAAGTATTGATGATATTTTAATAATGACAATTTACTCATTTGTGGATAAATATATTTTTTAATTGATTCAGAAATATTAGTTTTTCTTTTCTTCATAACCATTCTGTTTGATGAATCAGAGTATATATTAACAAATTTATTACCTTCTGTTGTCCTTAGTTTCCAAAGAAACATTGAGCATATTTCATTTTAAGGCAAAAAGAAAACCTCACTTAATACTTTATTTCTTTTGTTCCAGCTACATCTCAATTGATGTACTTATTAGCCATTAATTCCTGAATTAAATTAACACTTCAATTCTGAGAGATGTAGCATTTTATTTTGTTCTATAGTATTGTTTTTTTTTATTTTAAAGAGGATAAGACAATAAAACCAATCAAAACTAACCAGTGTGAGTGATACAGGACTTCAAAACATTACAAAATCAACAACAGTTACCATAATGCCTTTTAATGTCTTCAAAATAGCTGCAGATAACTTCGGACACAGTAAAAATCAAACAGAACAGAATACAATAGAAACAATAAAAACAACACAATGAATGCAATTAAGGACTTCAAAACAAGCCAATAGGAAATCCAAATTTACTACCATAACATATCTTGCTATTTTTGAAACAGCTGCTCCTGTCATTGGATTTAACATAATCAAACGAAACAAAAGAGAGTAAAAACCTAACCCAACAAAACAATGGAAACGATATAGGACTTCAAAACAAGACCATAGGGAATCAACAATGGCTACAACCCACAGAAGGAGATCCCCCTGCCCCAGATGCCAAACTAGGCACAGTTATCCTCTGAACAGATGATCAGACCAGGCGCCCTGGACCTGCAATGTCAGTGAAACACCAAAGCACCACAGGCATCCAATTGCATTTCACCTCCATAGCTATCATCACAGCCTATGTTTCTCCAGATAAACCAGTCACTTATGGCAGGGGGTTGGGGGGGGTTGGGAGGGTTAGGGGGATAGTGGTTTGGTATTTCTTGTTTGCTAGCCAGCATGCTGGAAGTGTTGGGGTCTGGTTGTTCCCAGTCCTGCAGCAGCCCACGCATGGCACTGTTTCCCAGACTGGGCTGGCTTGCTGGTGTGGCCTTTTTCTTTCCCCCCAGTCCATGAAAGGCACTGACTCACAGGGAGAGGCTGGGGTCTGGCTCAGTATTGTTTTATTTCAATAAAGTATCTGTAAATAAAATAAAAGTAAGACATGGTAAAAATTAGAATCTATGAATTATATATTTTAAATGATTTATATAAAAATACAATAGTCACTAGTAATATTCTTTATCAATAAACAGTAAGTGCTACATGTTGATATAGAGCATGAGTCAGAAAATACAGTGAAGAGACATGGCAGATTTTTGTTTTTTTTGCGGCACCAGGGATTGAACTCATGACCTTGCGCTTGCCAGGTAGGCGCTTAGACCGCTGAGCTAGATCCCCAGGCTTCATGGCAGGTTTTTTAAGAGAGCTTCTAATTGTCCATGATCAAAACTTTAGCTTCCCCAGAATTTAAATTTAGACTTTACATTCATTCAGTTCAAAAGTCAATTTTATAGACAAAACTAGGTATGATAGGAAGCAGAAGAAAGATTTCACACAGTGTTAAATATAAATTTCATGTGAAAGATATTTTGACAATTATCAGAATACTTAGGAGTCTAATAGGAAGACTTTTTAACTGAGACTGTATAGTAACTGTGATGATTCATAATTATTAAAAAATGTCATATTTGCAAAAAAATGCTAAATAATGTTATTTGAACAAGATAATATTAATATAAGAATGAAAGTTTCTTTCAGAGTTATTCATAACTCTGACTACAATTCAAAAAAATCTAAATCTCCAGTGATGAATTATTGCTTTCTGTAACACTGTGAAAACATTTTTTTATTTCTATCCTTCAGACACAATAAGACTAATCTAAAATTGTAACCATCCTAATAAAAGTCATCAAATCTTAGCAATTACTTTTAGCATTCACATAGAATATAAATATATCCAAAAGGTTTAAATATATACTCAAAATGAATTTAAGTATTGTTCATCAGGAGATCATTTTATCTTTCCTTCCCCACTTTGTCACTTAAATCCAAATGCTTTACCCTTAATTGTCTTTTTATTACTTGCCATTAATGTGTAAAACTCTCAAAATATTACTTTTTTGATTTGCTATTCACAAATGTGCAGTTGATTGGAAAGACACCATTTTATATTGTTAAGTCTCGAGCCTCCTTTTTCTGATGATAAGTATAAAAGCAGGAGATGAACAATTCCTCTGTGCATGCACTTTTCAAAACACTACCTATATTTCAACTGCCAACATTCTATTGGGAAAAACAAGTCATATAGACAAGCTCAGCTTTAATAGAATTAAAAAGCATACTCAGCATATTATGGCTTATATCTAGATGTCCCCCAAAAGTCTCATGTGATCATAGGTGGGGAGTTTCAGAGGTGGCTGTATTTAGGGTTTGTGAATGTGAATTTTGGGTGTAATAGTTGGATTGGAGTGTGGATAATGGAAACCCCACCCTGGGTATGGATAGCACCAAACAACAGACTTGTAGCCCAGATGGCATATAACGGGACAGGAAGAAGAAAGACTTTCTGCTGCTGTTTGCTGCTCTCTGCTTTCTGACTACCCTGCCATGAACTGTTTCTCTTCTGTGACATACCTCTGCCGTACTGCCCTGCATTGGACCCAACTCTTTATGGCTGAAACCTCTACAAACTGTAGGATAAGATAAACCTTTCTTCTTTTCACTTTGGATGTCAGGTATTTTGTCATAGCAACAAGAAAAACAAGTGAGACAGCATCTATGAAGTGTTGTACAAATTATTTTGTCAAGGATATCTTAATTTTTTTAAGTATTTTTTCCCATTTTTGTCTATATGCTAGATGATCGAAATTATAATTGAGCTGACTTACTTCAGAAAATTATCTCTTTCTTTAGTTGTTGAATATAACTTAAGCACAATTAAGTATTTTGTATACTACATTTTGTTAATAGAGATTTTAAAAGAAATACGTTTCAAATTTTTCAGGTACAATTGATTTTATACTCTTTTCAAGATTTTTAAAAAATAATTTCTGAGAGTATAACAAAACATTGGAACCCTGACTTTTTGGCAGTTGAATGAATATGGTTGATGTTAGTAAAGACCATTAAACATATTAATATGAATCCAATTTTTCATTCTTGGCTAAGAATGAAAACATTTTGGCCAAAAAATTATAATTTGGGTATTCTTTTCTTTTTGATTTAAGGACCATTTTTCCAGGACTTCAAAGTTTATGAAAATATTTATCATGGATGCCTCTCTGAATTCATATTATCTTTTTTAATCAAGTCTAAGCAGGGAGCACTATTGACCCATAAGTGCCATCAATAAATTCTAACATTTGCTGCTCTTTTCCCTAGGAAATAATGTTTCCTGTACCATGTGCTTTATTTCCTGCTCAACTTTTGCTCATCTGTTATTTTTCTATCCTGTGTGGAGGAAGAAATTATCATAAAACATGCACTAAACATCTCTGTCCATCATTTCATCTCCTGAAGAATAATTGATATCTGTCTATTTTATGATTCTCAAAATTTATCTTAACCTGGTTATAGCTACAAAGGAAAATGAAAATCACAAAAAAGACAAGTTTGTGTGTGTGTGTGTGTGTGTGTTTTACTTTCCTGAAGAAATTTGCATCTAACTGAGAAAATAATCATGTACATGGATTAAAACACAAGAAAAATGGCTTGGAGAAAGTGTAGTGTAGCCAATTTGCCCTAAAAAAAGTTTAAAGTAGATAATTCCTACCTGCTTCCTAAAAAGAAATTCAAAACTGTTTCACCAAATGAAGTTCAGTTACAAAAGAGGAACAAAGGGCAATGAAGAATGCAGAAGATGGAAATCAAATGCTGTATTGGATTAAATTGGTAGTATGGAACCGAAAACAGTTACTTTGCTAAAAAGACTTCTCCCAATATAGAGTAGCTAAGCTGCGTTTTACAAACCTTTCTCCTTCTCTCTTTTGTAATTCTCATCTCTGGTATAAAATTTAACCATTCACTTTTTATAAAATCCTTTCAGTCATCCTTTAGTTGGAGTGTCAAAAACATAAAATATTCACTTTTGTATGCATTGTCAATATGTACTTTGAGTATATAATGAAAAAAGACCTTGAATTTGATAATAGAGTTTTAGGTATAATGCGATATCATACAATGCCTGAAACAGTCGATAAATAAAATTTCACTAAAGTCATAATTTCCACTTTGTGATCACTCTCAAGAAAATGAGGAAATGAGCCACAAATCAACAGAAAATATTTTCAAAAGATATAACTCATAAAAGTCCACTCTCCAAAGTAATTAAAGACTCT
Source organism: Cuniculus paca (assembly GCA_004365215.1). Taxonomy (NCBI): domain Eukaryota; kingdom Metazoa; phylum Chordata; class Mammalia; order Rodentia; family Cuniculidae; genus Cuniculus; species Cuniculus paca. The sequence continues at coordinate 16,067 of RJWT010004701.1, forward strand.
TAAAATACAACCATAAAAAAAATAAACAACATGACTTTAAAATGGGCTAAAGATCTGAATACACATCTTACCAAAAGAGATAACAGACTTGATAAATCAATATATGAAAGATACATAAAATATATATAAAAGTTATTTAGCATCATGTCAGAATTGCATATTAAGTTTGGCATGGTGGAACACACCTGTAATCCCAGTACTTCGAGAGGCAGAGGAAGAAGAATCATAAATCCAAACCCATTTCAGACAACTTAGCAATCTAAGAAGACACTGTCTCACAATAAAAAAATAAACAAAGGGCTAGAGATGTAGTTCAGTGCTAAGGCCTTGGGTTCAGTTCTTATTGCCACCCCCCCCACAGGAATAACATTAAAATAATAATGAGATACTAATACATTTATAATGATAGCAAAAATTCAAAGCACAACATCAAATTTTGACAAGAATGTGGAGCAGCAAGAACTGTCATTCATTGCTAATGGAAATACAAAATAGACACAACCACTTTGGAAGACAATTTGGTAGTTTCTTAGAAACTAAATACACTTTTTGCTTTTATTTCAGCAACTGTACTACTTCATATTTACTTAGGAGTGTTGAATATTTTGTACATACAATTATATTGCATCTTCAGTCATTATAGGCAAAACTTGGAAGTAATCAAGAAGTCCTTCAATAAGTGAATAGATAAACAAACCATGGTGTATCCAAACAGTGGAATATTAATCAGTGCTGAAAGGTAAAAAACTATCACACCATTAAAATATTGTAGAAACTTAAATATGTATATTTAAATATGTATATATATTACTGTGTAAAGTAAGACAATCTGATAAATTACCTACTGTATGCACTAAATATATCACATTCTAAAAAAAGTCAAAACTATCGAGTCAATAAAAATATTTATTCTCAGGGGCTAAAAGAGAGGAAGAGATAAGTAGTTGAACCATAAGGTATTTAAGACATTTGAAATACTCTGCATGATGTAATAGTCAATACATCTAATTATAAACTTGGCAAAATCCATAGAATGTGTATCAAGGGTGACCCCTGTTGTAACCTATGCTTTTAAAATGATAATTTTCTGTCAATGTAAATACGTACTTAGACCATTTAACAATTCTGGAATTGTGATGTTGATGTCAGAGCCTCTGAATGTGGAATCAAACAGTAAGGTAATCCTGTACAATCCCAAAATTATGCTTTGAACTTAAAAATAAAATTCATAGATCCACACTAAGTAAATTGCTGTTCTCTCAACTCCCCCATATGATCTTTTAAAAATAAATGAATTCTTTGTAACAAAATTCACAGTCACTGAGGAATTCAATTTATGATTTCTATTCAACCAAATATTGACTTATTTCTATGAATACAATATAAATGCATATTTAGACATCTATGGATATGCAAATGCATATTTAGACAGACATAAAAATTTGTTTGAATAAAAATAAAATTTAATAAAATAATATTTAAGTCATTTTAGTTTTTAAGAACAGAAATAAAGAGCTAACTTATACCTTGATAAACCATTTAAAGATTGATGAAATTATTTTATGAACCAAGATATTCCTGGTTTTTGTTTATATTCCACATACTTTTATACACAATCATCAAGAATACTAGAATATGGATGATTTAATATTTAGTATTACATATATTTATACAAATTTTTGAGAGATATAATTCTACCAATTCAAGAAGTTAAGTAAATTTCTGATAAGATACACCCAAAATATCCATACAAAATAACTTTTAGTTACACATCTCAAAGCTAAAAGAACAACAAATCTTAAAAACAGCAACAAGGAAATGACATCTTACTCACAGTGTAATTAATAGCAATTCAAATAACAGCAGATTACTCTTTGGAAACCCTGGGGAAAGTAGTGCCAGAGATATGGAAGTGGCACAGTGCTTTTCAAGTGAAGATAAAAGTTCATAGTTAAAGGAAATGTATGAAATTTAAAAGTACTGTGAGTACCAAGGAAAATGAATGTTAAAAGACAACACAAAACATAGCAAGAAGAAATGCATGGACATCACCTATTTTCAGCATCTATGCACAATCTAAATTTTATTTTATTAAATGTTTTAAAATAAAAATCAGAAGTCAAACCATGTGGAATGATAAAATTATTCAGAAATTGGAATTCAAAAGACCATTGGATCCAAAGTCCTAAGTATTAATATATTAAAATTTATCTTTGAACTTGAAAATTTTAGTAAGTATCATTATCATGATTTTATCTTATATTATGTAAATAATAAGATGTTTGATTATGTGTCAGAAAGAATATAAAGTTGAGTGTCACGGGAAAAAAAATGTGATAAAAAATTACAGTGACTTTTACCTTTGATATAAAGAATTCAATATCATTAAAATGGGATTGAGAATCAATTGCTATGCAACTATTAAAGGAATGAAAACCTCTCAACTGGAAATATATGTCAAATCCTAAAAAAACAAGGCATGTCTGGGATTGAAATTGTTTTATTTTGAATTTGTAATTTGTCTATACCACAAAAATTAATGGAGAAAACTTGACATTGCATTAAAGTAAAAAAACTGTTTAGAGGAACTGAAAAGAGTTTTAATGAGTAAAGCAAGCTTAGATGAAAAAGAATAGAATAAATAACTTAGCAGCATATGAATTCTACTTTTCCAATTTTATAATTGTTTGAATGCTAATATTACTTACCATTCATTTATTTTATAATGAAATGCACATACTGAAAATAAATGTTTTAACACTGTCAAAATGATACAGCAAAATGAATTGAGAATTTTGTTACTATGATACTTTTCATTTGTCTATTCAGTTTTGTTTTTTTTACTCACAAATACCTGGTGTTACTTTAAATATACACTTAAACATAGTCATATCTACATACCATGAGATTGACTTGTTGAACATTGAAATTACAATATTTTTATTCCTTCTTACTTTTTTCTTTTAATGGACCAAAAGTGTCAAATAGATACCAGTATTCATTTGTAAAAAATGATAGAAATAAATCTTTAAACTGAAGCAATCTGGTTCTGAGAAGGAAAAAGAGAATAGCAGTAATCATTTGGATCTACACTGTAGTGTTAACAGTATATATCCTGTGCTTTTCTGTTTAAAAGTGATTTTAATGACTTTTTCTATGTCATGATCAAGGGAATTGATTGTTTGCAGCTTAGAAATCAAGTATCCCTGTACAAGAAGATGTGAGGAGCCTTCTGTGAAGGAAATCTCCCTAAAGGAGAAACTAGAGTCTCACAAGCTAGACTCTTAGGCATTGTGTCAGTATTGGAGAGAAGAGTGATTCTAGACAGTAGAAAGTGTATACTGTCCCCAACATTGTCCTCCAGCAATGTTCTTAATGGGTTTATGCTTTCATCATAATGTAATGTAGAAATGGAAATAAAGGGAAAATACTTAAAAAATTAGTAATTTGGCGCTGCTATATTACTACTATTGGTATTGCTGCATTCACCACCACCTATTAAAGACACTCTGCTAAATGAAGGCAGTGGTATCATCAACATCAAGAGGAAAGAGCTGCATTGGTGTCTTAAATGGATACTCATGGTGGTCCTGCTCTCACTGTTGACAAAAAAATTGAGACAATGAAAGAATTATTATGACCAAAAGACCTCAGAAGATAAAAAGATTGACCATATTAATATGATAGTCAAAACTAGATCATGAAGCACAGGTTTGTGATAGCCACACATTTTTTGCAATTATTTGTATTTAATATCATTTGACAGTTGTGTCTTGTGGTAAAGGTTCCATGAAGAAATATGATGGGAATTTCAGCAACCATGGAATTCACTGCTGTAACTCATACTCCTGCACACTAGAAAGATAATGTCAAGATTTGTTGCCTGGACCATTTTGTAGGGGCACCAATTAAACAACTTTACCGAGAAAAAAAAAGATTTCATATTTATTTCTTTATCTTTCAACAAAAACCATGGCTATGCTTCTCACTACATGCTCAAATACTGAAGTAAGAAGAAATGAAACACTTGAGAATTATAAAGTGGTCAAGCTAACCTCAGAGGAGCCTTAGCTCCAATAGAATCACACCTAAATAAATTTTGTCATAGTGCTACTGTCATGGGTTATGTTGTTACTCAAGAGATATTTTCATTTTCTTTCTCATTTTTACTCAAGGGTAAAAAATTGTGTGAGACAAGCCAAGTTTTAAAATCCTATGATTGGGCCAGGAATATAGCTCAGCAACACTGTGTCTGCCTGGCAAGCACAAGGTCCTAAGTTCGAGTCCCAGTGCCAAAAACAAAAAATAAAATCCTATGTTTATACTCAGAGGAAAAAATTCCAATAGCAGAGAATATATAGATATTTCCAACAATGTCCTCATTTTGAACACATGCAGTAAAGAATTTTAAAATCAGATTGTCAGTACTCAAAAAGAACCTGACAAATTGTCATTGATAGTTAAATTATTTTATTTATGGATATCAATTCTGATTTTTAAGATAAGAAGCAATTATAGCTCATGACTGTGATCATTTAAAATTAAAATTGACTTTTGCCCTATGTGGTCCCCAAGTTTAGGACAGATTTACAAAATAGACCACTTGTTAAAATTTTACCAGAAGGTATCCTTAGAGAGTACAAATATTTTCTTAGTCATCTTTCTAAATAACTAAAGCTGACACAATGAAGACATGAATAAGAAGTATTGAAAATATTTATATCATTTTTACCTGAGCTGAGTTACTGATGACATTCTAAAAGTGCCATTATTTCTAACGTTTATGCTGTTTGTGTTGTTGCTTTTGTCAATTCATATTTATTTTCTTTATATTATGATGGCAAAATAATAAAAGTAAGAAAATAAAGCATTGAATTACTTTTTTTCCAAAATAGAATTTGGAATTATGTGAAACAGCAGCTTTCTTCTTCTTCAACTGTACATAGAAAAGATATCTGACTATGACACCTCAATTAATTTTACTGGCATAAATATATTTTTGAGGAAAAGGTAATTTAGCAAGTATCTCTGGGTACACTTTATAAATTGGATACTTAGTTTCATATATTATGTGTTGATTTTGTTAGTTTTTTCACTATGTACAAGTGAAGTTGAGAAAATTTATTCTTCTGTAATTAATCTCCAAAATCAAATGCTAAAGTATCTCAGAAAGTTTATTCAATCTGGGCAAACTTCATCATTTTGGATAAAAAGTATTTGATAAAATATTATTAGAAATTTAAACTACATTATGATAATACTTGTACCTTCATTTTTGATTTTGTCGCAAGAAAATCATAATAAATTCCTATTCCTGGTAATTTTATGACCAACATTTTAAATGCAAGACTAAGTTCCAATGAACCACAGCCAAACAAAATGGCATTAGTTTGAATTTTGACCCTGAGGAAACACACTTAATATGTGATTTTTAGAAGCATCTCCTCATTACTTTAAAGAGTGTTACAATTCTTTGTCTCGGTTGACTCTTTTCATAATTAATTCTTGTCTGGCATAATCTTTTTTCTTGAACTTTCTTTCAGTAATTTTCAGGCAGTTAGCAGTCTTATCTCCTTTGTCAGTCTCAGATGATCATTGCTCTCTGAGCTGATTAAGTAGGGCTATATTTTCATGAATCACTAATTTCAATCAGAGCATGTGCTAAAGGATAACTTTGTTTTTATGACACAGAAACTGATTTTAATATTTAAGTTTGGGGATTTTCTTTTGTATGTTGCAAAGGATATTTGTCTGCTTATTCTTTTTTATCTTACATGAGTATAGGCAAAGCAACTTCCAAAAATTAATAAGAAACTTTGTTCTGTCCCACTTAAATCTATCAATAATTCTTATCAAGATTGTTCACACTATTTTTACCTATACAAATTCAGTGTATGATATCTTGTGTGGAAAATGATCAAAAAATTTCACACTGCAAATATCATTTGTAAAAAGCTAAGTAAACGTTTTGGAACAAAGCTCTCAACAAATAGCCTTTTGAATCCAACGACTTTTTTATTTGCCTTTGCTGATCGAATCAGTATGAAGATTAGTACAAACACATATGAACCTTTATTTTGTGGATATTAAGTGAAAAATAATAAATAGTTCTGAATGACAGGATTTGAGGAGGCATATGAAACAGCAATAGGGAATACTGAGTTCAAAACCATAAAGAGGGAGTTCAGAAATTAATGAAAAAGAAATACACTCAGGTAGATTGGTGAACTGAGACCATTTGCATTGAAGGTTATAACTGATATGTATTGGTTTGTCTTTGTCATATAATTTTCCTGTTGATAGTTCCCTGTCTTTCCCCTCTGTTGAACTGCTTCCCTTGCCTGGTGGCTTCTTTCTATTGGTACTCTTGGAATTGTGGGCTTTGTTTTTTCCTTCTACAATATCTTTTAGAACTCCTGTAGGGCTGGTTTGGTTATCATGAATTTCTTCAGTTGTTGTTTGTCATAAAGGTGTTTTATTTCTCCATTAATTCTGAAAGATAACTTTACAGGATACATCATTCTGGGTGGAAGTTGATTTCTTTCTGGCTTGAAATACTTTGCTCCAAGCTCTTTTTGATTTAAGGGTTTGTGTTGAGAAGTTTGCTATGATTTTGATGGAATTGACTGTATAAGTGATTTATTTCTTTTCTCTAATATCTTTTAATATTTTGTTCTTGTGCTGAATTTCTAGAATCTTGACTATTATATGCATTGGTGTCAATTTATTCTTGTCATGACTAATTGGAGTTCTGTATGCCTCACTTATCTGTATATCAAATATTTTGTCCACACTTGGGAAGTTTTCTGCTATTACATTGCAGAATGGGTTTTCTGTGTCATTTAGGCTAACTCCTGCATTTTCACTGATTCCAATCTGTCTTACGCTGGTCTTTTCTGCATCATCTTGCAGTGTTGGATTGTTTTTTCATGGTCCCTTGCTATTTTTAGGAGAGCTTTCTTTTCATGATCATTAACCACAGTCCTGTTTTCTAGGTCTGATATTCTATATTCACAATTTCATATGTTTTTTCAAACTTTCAATGGAATTTTTAATTTCCTGAATATCTACTTATATCTGTTTCATGGATTCCATTTCTTCCTGATGTTGGACATTCATGGTTTCCATTATTTTTCTATGATCCTCTATTTTTTTAAAATCTATATCTGTTCTAGCTGAGCAAGTTCTTCATTATGACCATCTTTTTTTACCTGTGAGGTTATTTCTGTTTTGATATTCTCTACAGTCTCAAGTATATAATTTCTTTTTATTTTCTCTATTTTCATTCCAGTAAATTCAGGTGATGGCTTCTGATTTTCTCTATCTTGTTGTCCCCTGGATTTGGCCTTGGTGGGCTGAAAGTCTGGTGTTGCATTTTGCCTCTGCATTTTGTCATTTCCTATTTTTTAAATTTTGATTTGTTTTCTGTGTTGTTGTTTGTATTTTTCTTATGCTGCATAGTATTGGAGGTTGGGCTTGCAAGGAAGACTATTTAATACAGGACAACATTTATAGAATTATTTTATAATAGCCACCCAAAGAGTCAAACACAGAAAGTGCAGGAAATCTGTCCACAGACTAAAGACCCCAAAGTATCCAGATGAGGGCTTGCATCCCATGGCAATATCCTGTATGAGTCCAGTTGAAGACCTAAAGGCCATGACAATGACCAAAGCAAATCTATTTCATGGATCTGTTGTGGGAAGGCCCAAAGGTCAGTGGTTGAAGCCAGAAAGTCTGTGCTAGTGGGATGAAGGATTTGTGCCAGTAGGCTGAGGGATCTGCACTGGAGCCAGGAAACAATGCTCAAAGTATGAATAAGAGCTCCCCCAAAAAGTAGCACAGCTATTCTCAGCAATGATGAAGTCCTGAGCTCCTCCAAAGGTAAGAACAGCCAAGTTCATATCAGGAAGCCAGTTTAACAAGTTTTTCCAGGAAGTTGAAATATACACCATCTTCCCCTCCTGAGCCACTCAGGGATACTCAAAGTAAGAACATTTATCCTCTCCAGTTCTTCTTTTTTATGTTGTTGGCAGCAGTCCTCAGGTGGGCCATCTATACCCAGCACCATGCTGATTCAGTTCAGTTGGGTGTTACGCACTGACCACCAGTTGTCAATCCACTACAGATAGCTTTATCACTGGTGTCAGGAAATGTCTATTCCTCTGAAACACCTTCTACAGGTATCTGGCTGTTGGTCTTTGTGTCTGTCCTAAGATTCTATCTTCCCACTTTGTAAGGGATAAAGTGTTGCTATATACCTGGCTTAGCACCCAGTCCTTTGGTACTGGTCTATGGGGATTATTGTGACCCCAGATTAACATAGTGTTATCATACAAGGGTCAACAACTGATTACAAGTATGGTGTCTTGCCTAAAGCATTAAATTAATAATAACAATATCATCAAGTACAACCTACAAGCTGATAATCAGTGGTAATTGCTAATTTGGTATCTCCAACCATAGGAGTAAGATCTATAGTTATATAACAACTTCCAACATGGCCCAGGAATTTGTATGCAGTGTGTTTCTACTTGGTATGGTGATTTTATCTTTTGGGAAAGTGGAATTTAAGAGATATAGGGAACAAAACAGAGTAGTAGCTGAAGTGACATATAATAGAAACAAGTCTAAAGGACTAAGAATAATTACCCAAACTTTGGGAAGCTGAAGAAGAAGAAAGTAGAGAAAGAATGATGAAGAAAGATAAAGAATTTCAATGCAAAACAGAATGGCTAGAGACAATGTTCATTCATCTGTAAATGTCAGAGAATACCAAAAGACTAGTGAAGAAAGAGAAAGGTGGGACAAAGAAAACAAAGCTCACCTATTTCAACATTTCGCCGACATACAAATGATCCACATACAAATGATTCAAATCTGCTTAGTTTTTTCAATCATACATTGTTTTATGTGTGACACAAATGTATGGTATCATAGGGTCCTTTCAATTTATTGCTGATATTTTTATTGTTCTAATAAGTTTGCATTTATCTGTAATTTTTTTCCTTTTTCCCAAAACCAAACAATAAAAGTCAATCTCCCCAAATTTTATAAAAATAGAAAAAAAATTATTTAAAAAAATGTTTTCTGATGCCCCTAGTTCAGTGTTAGTTCCTTAGTTAGAGCCGGAATCTGTACTGATTAACTCCGCCAAGTCTGCATGGGCTCGCTGCTGAGTGTGGCCACACCGCTGACTCCTCTTACACCAGGTGGTGGTGTGGTAAGGGAAGTGCCCTTGTCTGCAGCTAACCAAAGCTGTTTGCCTGCTGGTTGCAGAGCAAATGGTGGTGCTTTCTTGTCCCCAAGGCTGTGTGCCCGCTAGCACCACAGAAACTAGTAAGCAAAAGACAGAATTGAGGCAGGTCTAATTGTGCTTCTTTCTAGTCATCATAAACAAATTCCTGTTTCTATTAATTCAATCAGAATCCATTAACAGGATAGAGACATGAATAGATTTACTGAAATGTAGATTATGACATAATAGTAATTTAGGGGCTCTGTGAATTTAACAGTTTTTCCTGTAATTTCAACTTTTGTTTTAGAAACACTTTTTCTGGGTAACCACCCACAGGCCTCACAGTTTGTAAGAGAAATGTTAAAACAGCCAAGATTAGGGTATTGAAACAACAAGCATGGAGACAGAAAAAGAAAAGTTAAAAGTTTCTTACATTACTTAAGAAAACTAAATGATAGTGTAGACTATGATAGAGACACTAAGCACAACTATTAATAGATAAATTTATAAAGGACTTTCCATTGGTTTGGATGTGAAAATGAGGGGAATATCAAGATTGATTTGGAATATTGTGAACAATTACTTGGTAACAATCGTGAGTTGTTTTCATACCTTATAAGGTCTGTTTAAAGTAGAGGATTACTGTTAAAAAAAAGAAAGTATTTTACTTTATATAACTTTAACTGAACAGTAAGAAATATAGAGGTTTAGCAAGAGTTTAATATTTTTGCATTTTAAAATCAGCTAAACCAGCATAACATTACCTCATATAGTAATATTCAGATTCAGATTATTATGTAGTTGACTTATATTAATATAACTGCCATTGATGAATAAGGATATCTGAGATAGATAATAAATATATCCACATACAAATGATTCAAAGCTGCTTAATGATTTCAATCATACATTGTTTTATGTGTAACACACATGTATGATATCATAGGGTCCTTTCAATTTATTACTGATGTTTGTGTTGTTCTAATAAATTTGCAATTATTTGTAATTTTATTTCCTTTTTCCCAAAATATGGAGAAATCATGACCATGATGAAGAGGAATCATAAGGAAACAATGGAGGATGCTATAGTAGGAAAAGAATAGAAGTCAATTATAACATTAAATGTTAATACATTTAAGTCAAGCTTAAACAGGGGGAATTAGAGGATCAACTCAAAGATAAGGAAGGAATTAGGAGATTTTTTTTTTTTTTAAAGAATGAGAATAGGCACTTAGCAGCAACCAGGTTTTATATTGCAAGATATAAACTGTAATGGTGATGTGTCAAGAGGACAAGTGTGACAGGCACAAGTCTGTAGTGGAGGTATTTACAGAGGTGTAGTACAGCTGTACGCAAAATGTTGAAATGGTTCAAGTTTGTTTTCAGGGCCCTCTCACCTCCCTTCCAGCATCCCTACTTCACACTTGAAGCATTCAGTGTCCTTAACCTGACCCCTGATGTGAACGCTTTCCTTGCTGCAGTGTCCGTGCAAGTAGCAGTTCTTGGTCAATGCTCCATGACTGACACAGCCAAGGAAATTCTCCCTGGCCGGTATTACCTTCACTCAGGATCTGACCCCTGAGGAGCAAAAATTTCAGGAAGGTACACCCACTGTTGCAAGTGAATAGGTGTGTTACTAATCCAAATTTCATATTTGTATCTCACTTCAGATATCCAAAAACAAAGATAACTAGGCTTAACAGATAATGAAGAGAATAGGAAATGTAGACAGAAAGCAGTCTAGCAGTGGAAATTACTTGTAGTATGTTGATTTTTTAGAAATGTAGAAATTATATGACATAAGTATTTGCACAGTAGACATAAACATACAGATGACCAACAAAACATCATTATGTTCTTTTCATTGCCTAATTAAGAATAATTTGGGAAAAGTGCAATTTATAAGCTATAGCTGCCAATGGACAGATGTATTATATGAGCAACATAGAAAGAAAAGAGAGTAGAAGAAATTTTTGTAGAGAAATATTCATAGTATATGTAAAGGTTTTCTTTAAAAAGAAACATTATCTGATTTAAATACATCATTTTATTAAAAATCTTTATTTTACACTAAAAATATTTACTTAGTAACATAGCACTTAATAACACAAGTTTACCAAACATAAAAGTTCAAGTTTATTTTTGCCAAACTGTTATAACATTATAAACCTATACTAAGATAAATGTGCTTAATTGTAAGAATAAAATAAAATTGTACATCAGTGCTTTACAGAGTAGAATATTATGTTGTGTCAAGAAATACTGTAAATACAATTTCTCTATTAATCAAAATATGGTTTAGGCATAATTTTACAGTGCATTTTATATGCAACTCAATATAGTATTGAAGAAAGTATGATTTAAATAAATAAAAATTTCATTAAGTAGAGGAAAATGAAATAAGTATAGATAAAATATTTGATGAAATGAAATGACAAAAACAACATTTTATATCAGTTCTGAGTTTATACATAGAATTCATATTTGCAAATCCTAATAATTAAGGTTTGAGTTTGAATATTTTAGATAATTTATTTTACTATTTCAACAGTTCTACAATATGTAAAGCTATAGAACATACTTATTCCTATTGTCTTGAGAGTAACTCTTCCTTATGAAATTTAACATGTGTTCTCATTCAGAAAAGCATCTACATACATTTCACAGATCTATTCATAATAAGTTGCAAGATCTCTATATTTTTCCCTCAGATATATAATATATGTATTATTTTGTGTCAGGTAGAAATGAACAGGAAAATAATGTTTTAATAATATTGGAGAATACAAAGCAGCAAAAACTAAAGAAAAACTAATTCATACAAAAATTCAAAATATTACCTAACTTGTAGTAACCACAGAAGACTCATATAAATCATATGGCAAAATAATAACTAGTATTTACATTTAACCAGGAAGAAAAAATTTTGTGAGTGCTAAATAAGTGTGGAAATCACATGCTTGCAGTTGTTCTCAAGGTGAAAAATACTATTGATTGTGGCCTTCATTAACTTTGCCTATGTCCAAAGAATTCTATCCTCAAAATTAATATCAATTTTTTTTACTTTAGAGGATCCTTAAAATGGTTCTGTAGTTTCCATGTAATTTTGCCAAATAATCTTGAAACATTTCCCTTCACAGTCATTCACCATAACATTAACACTCTTAAAAAAAGAACATTCTGGACTCTGAATGGTACATGGTATGTTTTATGTTTAGATGTTCCCCCAAAGTCTCATGTGGTCATGGAAATTTTTGGAGGTCACTGAATCTAGACTGTGTGATTGATTCATGGTTCAATGCTGGGATTAAGGGTGTTGGAATTAAGGGTGAGTGATTGATGGATCAGTTCCCTGATTGGATTAGCCCCATCCTAATCCTGGTAGTCTAGTTACAGTATAAGGGACAGAAAAAGGCTTGTCAGCCAGGCGTGGTGGCTCACGCCTGTAATCCCAGCACTCGGGAGGCTGAGACAGGCGGATCGTTGTGAGTTTGAGACCAGCCTGGGCTACGAAGTGAGCTCAAGGCCAGCCTGGACGGCATAGTGAGACCCTGTCTCAAAAAAGAGGGCTGGGGATCTAGCTCAGTGGTCTAAGCGCCTTCCCGGCAAGCGCAAGGTCATGAGTTCAATCCCCGGTGCAGCAAAAAAAAAAAGAAAAAGGCTTGTCTGCCCTTCCCTTGTTGTTTTGCCATCTTCTGCTCCCATGAATGGTTTCTCCTCTGGAATGTTCCTCTGCCAAACCACCCTGCCTTGGACCCAGGCAATTATGAACTGAATCTCTACAAACTGTGAGTCAAGAACACCTTTCCCCCTTTATTTTGTCTCAGAAACAAGAGAAAAGTAACTAAGATAACACATATCTAGGACATTAGAAATAACTGAGGAAAAAAAAGTAAAACTTGTTTCAAATTCATACTATTCATAAATATGCATATGTGTGTGTAAGACCTCCAATAGACTAAATATTTATGTGCCTACAAAAATTATACGTTGAAATCTTATCCCCAATGTGATGATAGTAGGAACTGTGGTCTTTGGAAGATGACTACATCATGAGAGTGGTGTTCCCTAAATTTGAACCTTTCAGTCTCCAAAACTGAGAAATAAATTTCTCTTATGTATTAGACATCTAGTGTGTAGTATACTGGTATGGTTGCCTGAAAGGACAAGAATCAGCCTTTATGGTAAAATTTAGTGTAAAATATTGATTCAAAGAGTGCCATTCTGATTATGTACTTGCAAGTTTTTGGATGTAATATTGCTTATTTAACTGGCAGTTTCTAAAATTACCATTAATAAATCGCATCTTTGGTTCTACTGTCAGTGCATAGTCCCCTCTGTTGGCTGAATAGGTCTTGTCTGTGAGACCAACAGGATATTGTTGACATGATGCTGTGTGACTTTTGAGTTGTTAGAACTGAGAAATCAGAAGCTCATGTGGTGGCAGAAAATGTATATAATTTGGAAAAGAGAAAAATTGCTCATTATACTATGTGATCAACATAATGATATTTCAACAAAAACTATGGAAAAATGCCACCTGATTTCTTCTTTATGCTTGTAGAAAGCATCAGAGTGATTTTATAAAACCATTAGGCATAAAACAGCCAAAAGAAAATTCAGGGTTTAAAAATTGTCACCTTTTCCAGGTGTAAGTTACATTATGTAATATCATCTGGTCAGAGAGGAAATTCAAGTCACATTTAGGAAAAAAAACATTTCATTAGTTTCCTATTGTTGTTATAACAAATTACTATAAAGCACAGAATGTTTTATCTGCAAAATATTTTATCCTATAATTCAAGTATCAGAAATCCAAAATGAATCATAGGAGTTAAAAGTCAATGTGTCAGCAAAACCATATTTTTTTCTGTAGGCTCTGGAGCAGAATTTGACATATATATGGATTTGGGGGATTAAGATAAGAACTTATTGGGAGGTAATTTTTCTGCCCATCACAGTGGTCTAATAATACAATCATGGATGTGACCATAAAATTCTGTATTAAAACCTCAGCAATGTCTACAGCAGAACCTCAGAGGTATAATAAGCCAAATCAAAGCTTTTGTGAGTACAAGGCAATGCTGCTCAGTAGGTTAAGCAAAACTATATATATGAATTACTTATCTCTCAGCAGTGCAAGTAAACCTAGTCACTGTAAGCCACTTAAATTTACAGGAGCCCCAAAAGTTTGTGAGAGAACTGTACAACACTGCAGGCTTGAACTGTAAGAGGCAATGAGAGAAAAAGAAGAAAGTTCATTGAACATTAAAAACTCTGTAGGAAGTAAGAGATACCATTCAGCACAAAAGATAGGCATTGAATGAAAAAGGTGGAATATTTCAAAGGAAACATGCAGCAGCCACAGTGTATCATTTCCAGAATGGCTGCATGTGGCATTATCAGACAACAAAGCTTCCCACAGCAAAGGAATGAATTAGTAGACTGAGGAGACAATCTGCAGAATGGAAAAAAAATTGCCAGCTACTCCTTATACGGAGAATTAATATCTAGAATATACAAAGAACTCAAAAAAGTTAAATCACCTAAAATTAAAGATCTTATCAAGAAATGGGCAAAAGAAATGAACAGACAGTTCACATAGGAAGATATACAAATAGTTAACAAACATATGAAAAAATTCTCAATACCTCTGACCATAAGAGAAACACAAATTAAAAACTCCATGATTTCATCTTACTCCAGAAATAATGCAGAAGGGAACTAAAGAAAAAAAAGCTGTAGTATGTAACCAAAATGAAATATACCAATTCTAGGAGCTACATCTTCCAACAGGCAACTCAATAATTTAAATTCTCTATGAGATTTTTACCAAATATCGAGTATTTGTGATGAAAGAAAAAGAAGAAAATAACTTAATTTTAAGCTTCATTTTTTTAAAAAGAATATATTATACAGAAGGTGGATAAAAAAGAAATATTGCCTTGATCTCATGCCCACATTTTAAACTTTAATAAAAAAATTGGTATTTTCAACATGGAATATTTGGACGAGGTTTCTCATCTTATCATTTTCATTGTACTAGTGGGTCTAAAATCTCTCTGCTATGATACTAAGTGGAAAGTTTAGATAATTCTGAGTAGCCAATGGAGTATCTACAATCAGAATTATTATACAATAAACGATTAATGTAATTTTTAAAAACCATCAACTATTGACATTTTCCTGATTGTCCTTAAAAGAGGAAGTCTGACTATAACCAGATATATGTTTTTTGATTTTCTGTTTTGGAAGTAACTCAGTAGTACTGCATGGATATATTATGTAATGGTTATTTATTCTTCCATTGTTGTAACTCAAAATATAAAGCATGATTCTTTTTTCACTAATTTTGAACTGACGTAGTAAGCACTTTCAGGATATTAATGCGGATATTTTTTAAATCAGAAACTTCTCTGTTTGCCTTTATAAGTTATATATTTGTATTTAATTTTTTAAATTAATCCCAGCCACATAAGTCTTAGAAAGTTCATATTACTAGCTGTGCTTGCTATTTTAGGAGAACCTGTCCAGATGTCCTGAGCACTGCTGTACTTTTTCTTCTGTGTGTTTTCTTCCAGACTCTAAAACGAATAGATCATAACTTTGTTATTGCAATTTCAAATACCATCTCATCTTTCATTTGAATGCTCCTATATTCATACAATATTATTTCTATTGGTCTCTTATCCTTCCACCAGATGTTGTCTATGGTCTCTCATTTTAACATCTTAGAGGTGATATTTTCTGGTATCTAATTAAAAACATAAGTCTTAACCAACTTAGTTATTTTCTCCTGTGTTGATTAACTTGGAATATCTTTCCCAACAAAACTTTAATTCTTACTTTCTCTTACCTTTTGAAATTTTTCAATAGATTGGATTTTTAACACATTTCCATTTGTTAATTTTTGATCAAATAGATACCCGAACATACTTAGTAGTTGCTCTTTAAGAAATTAAAAATTTTCTTTGCTATTCTTCCAAATGTAGCATATTGCTTTCTAAACTCTAGCTGGAGATGAATAGATATATCTCACCATACAGACTAATATTTGTAGTACTTTAATGTTGAACATCTTTCTCACAGTTATGTGTACTTGCTTCACCATGGTCTGCATTTTAGATAGTTTAATTTGGAAATATATTGCCCAATAGCTTCTTTTGATTTCCCTTTCACTCTTACACTTCATGTGGCAGAGCTATAACTTATAGGTGAATGCTATGGCCACCTGACACTACTCAGCATTCTGACAGATTGAGTATGCAAGATGCAGATGCAGGCAGAGGAAGTTTTTAGAAAGTTATAAACTGATAAGGATGAAAACTGTAATTTATTTCTAGTTA
>RJWT010004702.1:0-11688 GCA_004365215.1 Cuniculus paca
ATACTATATTTGAATTATTCTCACCTCAGGATAAGAAAATGTATTCTTAAAACAAAGACAATAGAAGCATCTACAAACATCTGAGGTAGAGCTGGGGATAAAGTGCTTGCCTGGCATGTGTTAGGCCCTGGGTTTGATTGCCAGCAACACACACACACACACACACACGTAAAAAGTTCAAAATTATTTTTTACTTTAAAAACCATATAATTAAAAATAGAAATGTGGAACATTACAAACAATAGCAAGACACTAAAACACTTCCATGTTCAAGGTTACTATAATCAATAAGAAAAATAGAAAAAATACAAACACGAAACTCGGAAAAACAGTTCACCCTCCCTAGTAATCACATAAAAGCAAAATCAAATCATTGCCAGTTGGGTTCCTCCTCTGCTTAAAGTCTTTCAGTGACTCTCCACTGTCCTCAAGATAGAATCCAGAACCCAAACCTGACATCTGGTTTCTCCTGAACCTTAGGGCTTTTTCTCACTCTCTCCTCAGCCTCGTTTGAACATCAGATCTGCCCCATCTCTGCTTTCAGCACACAACCCCTCCTGCGAAGTGAAGCTGCATCTCATACCCAACCAAGACTGGATTCCCATTCCTTTCCTTCTATACCAGGCTCTTGGGAAACAGTGCTCAAAAGCGCCTGCCAAGTCCTGGATTCACTGTTGCTCTTCTTGGAAAGGGGAGCAAAGTAAAACTGACTTCTTTCATGTCAGTAAGTGGTCCACTTACATTTTCTTCTGGGAAGCAGGTGTGAACCTCGAATTGCCCTCAAAGCTGGGATAAGAAGGGATTAGTGGTAAAGGTGAAACTCTTGACGGGCTTGGTTAAAATTTCACAGAGACCTCTGACTCTACCTGCCTCCCTCCTGGCCCTTTCTTAGCTGGTGTTCTGCTGCTGCTGGACTTGGAGGATGGCTCAGAGTAGGACTGTTAGGTAAAATCGAACACAGGTTGCCTCCTGATAACACACAGGATATACTTATACTGAAAAAAAATCCTTTTTTCTCTCAAGTTAAAACTTACCTAAGCACTTCATTAAATCTGAATTTATTTGCTAAATCTGAATACCCTGTCTCAGAGGGAAGGTGAAATGTGTAACTTTGAGGACTTTGGGAACGACCCTTAAATGGAGACAGGATTGAAAGAGGCAAGTGCTCACCCCCCCACTCACTGCTTGCTCCTTAAGAGGTGACAGAAATTCAAGCTGAGGGGGCTGCTGCATGTGTGGGGGCTGCTGTTTTCTCTGAGTGGATGCCAGCCGGGAGGCTCACCCGCACTCCACCTGTGGGCCATCAGGGATGGACAGCGGCAAGTGCAAAGTCTTGAATCAAATGGATTTGGGTGTAGTCCCAACTTGTTAGCTGTGTATGCTTGGGCAAGCCCTGGAATCTCCTTGAGCCACTGTTTCACCATCTGTAGAGACTATGACACTTTCCAGGATGTCATAAAGATTAAATAAGGAAACAAGTAATGCATTGGGTGTAATGCTTGTTGTATAGTAGATACAGGTGTCTCCTTTGGAGCATTTATAAAGAGGAGAAAAGCAAAGGTGTTCTCCTTTCCAGTCAAGAGGAGGATGGGTTTCAGCATTTTGTTTTCCAATATTGAGGTGTGTGTTGTCATATGCTTATTGCTTATCCACATTGTGGATATCATTGTTATTCAAAATCTCTTTTACAAATTATCTTTTTAATTATTGTATTAGGGCTTGGTACACATGTCTTACTATCACCATTTCAGAGCACAGAAATGAAGGTGTAGAGTTGTCGAAGGCACGTAGTTGACAAAATGCAGCATCACACAGAGGCAGTGGTAGCAACCTTACTTGGGGTTTCTCTGTATAAAGCTTATGCAGTGTATCTCACAATATTTTGAGGGTAGGAGCATTTCTCTGTTATGAGAAGAATAGTTGAAACTCAGAGATGGAATGAGAGGAAATGGTAGTAAAAGTCAAACACAGACTTGTAGGGGATGAAGACTACCATGGTAGAGTTGGAAGCTAGGTCTTCAGATTCTGCATTGTATAGTTTTCCATAACACCTGGATTGGATAGGTGATAGGTTTAGGAGTCTGTTGTTTCAGCCTGGGTGCTGTTTGCTGTTTCTCTTTTCTGCTGAAGACTTCACTCCCACTTGGCACACAGTAAGTGCTCAATAAATAGCGAATCATTAAATGATTAAATCAATAAATGAGCGAATCATTAAAGGAGTGCAGAGACAGGGCTTCTACGTGCAAAGACCTCTTGAGTCTTTGAGCATTTCAAGATGAAAACCAACATGGGAACAATACATCTATTTAACCAAAGGTGGTATTTTAAATGTCTGACACCAAAATAGAGATCCCTGAGCACTGGGCATAATTGCAGTCTATACCCAAGTTTCTTAGAGAGCAAGATGTTGAGTGCCTATGGATGCCACAGGATCCTTGATTTAATTCAGAATGACCCAGCAGACATTCTGCAAGTGGTGCTTGAGACTTAGAGCAGGTACCTTGTGGCCAGAGGCCTTTGCAACATGCTGGAGGGGCTAGTTGAGATTATGAAACCTCAGGACAGCCTGTTCCAGTGACTGACCATGATCGGCCAATGAATCAAGATTCCTTTGCTTTCTGCAGAGAAAGTTTGGCCAGCCCTGCAGATAGGGGCAGAGAGGACTGCCCAGCAGTTCCGGTTCTTCCTTCTTGTCCCAGCCCCACCTGTATGGCCCTGGATGTAGCACCAATCCCATGGACCAAAGTTGGGCCCACCTTGCGGAGTTACTCTGGAGCAGTTGATTGCTATTTGCCCGATTGTAAAGCCTTCAGAAGAATAAGGAAGTCAGCCCACATTTAGTAAGTGTCCACTGCATGTCAGATGAGTTATCCAGCACTGTGTTGGTTGCATGGATTATCCATTCCCTGGCTATTGGCCTCAACTCTGGGATGTCTGCACTGTAGGAATCAGAGATAAAAGCAGATTCAGAAGTCAGGTTGGAGCCAGAGGCACTAAAATCTCTCTAGGATCTGCAGGGTCTTT
Organism: Cuniculus paca; assembly: GCA_004365215.1. Classification (NCBI taxonomy): domain Eukaryota; kingdom Metazoa; phylum Chordata; class Mammalia; order Rodentia; family Cuniculidae; genus Cuniculus; species Cuniculus paca. The sequence continues at coordinate 3,025 of RJWT010004702.1, forward strand.
GGCCACCAGACCTGCCTATAGTCACTGTTGTTAAAGAGGTTTTCTGAATTGTTCTGGGCATCTAGGACCCCTACACACATCTTGCTGGTGTGCCTTCACAGCTGCTGTCACCTCTGCTTAGCTGCCCTTCCCCTTCCCATGGCTTTTGTCACTGAGTTCCAATTCACAGTGGCCACCCTTGCTTGCAAGCATTGGTGTCTGTCATGGGGACACATTCCCTGTCATTTAGCTCCTTTACCCTTAACCTTACAGACACCATCACGTTCTCACTGATGCCCTTGCAATCCCCATAGAGAAGGCTCTTGTTTTCTCGGTGACAGATAAAATACTGTTCTGTTACCATTAAAAGAAATGAAATTCTCATTAAACCCCAATATTCTCCAGGATGAGCCTCAGCATCTGTAAGCACATGGAACTGTAGTCACTGTTTGCAGATTTCCCCCCATTCTAGACCACTTATTTCTTGGGCACAGGGTTCTGTGTGGCTGTCTTACATCTTGGAGCTCCCCATAGCCAGCATAGGATAGGACTGAATGACTGTGCCTAACACATCCTTATGGGAAACAAGTGAGTATGTGGCAGATGTGACCCATGTGACCCGCCTGCCAGTCAGCCCATGCTGAGGTGCTTTGACTTCTATCTAGCACATGCTGAACTCCATTGCCCTGCCTGGTGTCCACAAGCTCTCCTCCTTTTCATAGGTACATTCTGTCAAGCTATTATTTCCCCCAACAATGAGTAGATTTCTAATCCACTGCTAAACTGGTTTTCCTGTGGGCAATGAATGAATAGGTCTGTCCACTCGAAGAAGTCCCTGAGTATTCTTTTTTCTTTCTTGCTTGCTTTTATTTTTTTTATCTTAAATAGAATAAAACAAAACAAAATAAAACAGAACAAAGCAGATCAGAACAGAACAATAAAAGCAATACAGACTTCAAAACAAGACAACAGGAAATCAACAGTGGCTACCATAGTGTCTCCTGTTTTCTTCAAAATAATTGTTCATACCTTCACATACAATCAATTCAAACAAAAAAAAATAGAATAAAACTACTCAGAACAAAGGAATGAAAACATTACAGGCCTTCAAAACTAGACAATAGGAAATTGACAATGGTGACCATATTGTCTCTTTTTTTCTTGAAAATAGCTGTCCATACCTTCTCATATGTTTAAATCAAATATCTTGCTTACTTTTTATATTTAATTTTAGTACTTCCTATGGCATAAAAACATTCTCCACACAGTGTTATTATAATGACATTTTAATACAGACAAACTGTTTGCGAGATGTAGAAACAGAAGTTACATCTCTAGATATACCTTTTGTGGCCGAAGATGAAGGAAGTTTCAGAATCTAAAGATTGTATTGTAAGGCTGGCATTAGCTCTTTCTTACTAGCAGTTAATGTTCTTGGGGAGACCATGAAACAATCAGTGCTTTTTGGGTACTTACTGTGTGCTGTGCTCACTTTGTCTGCTTCTAAGTGTGCCAATGACAGGGCACAGATATGCGACCTTCAGCTGGTCTGACCTCAAATTTTGCCACTATTGTTTTCTAGCCACATGACCTTGATCTCTTTATCCTCTTTATCCCTCAGACCCTCTGAATTCATTTCACCAGATAGGGAAGATGATGTTCAGGTACTATTGGGGAGATTGATTAAAATCTGTTCTACAATGAGGCCAATGCACACATGTCAAAGCTACAACAATAGTAACCATGCACAATAACAGCATGACTAATCTTCATATGGTTCCATCCAATGACTGTTTGGTCAAAGTCAGTTGGAACAAATGTGCAGCTTGGAAGAAAGCTGGATGGCTAATAGAACAATTTAAACAAGACAAAAATTTTATTAAAAATGCATATGTCCACTAGTTAGCAGTTAAATATGGATTGGAAATTTACCTTCCTCTTTGTAACACATTCCTGTTTCTTCCAAGGGTTTTCCAATGTCTTTTTGTATTATTTATACTACACTTCTAATAATTTATCTTTGCAAACAGACCTAAAGATCTATAGAACAGATTAGAAGATGCAGAAACAACTCCAGACACACTAAGCCACCTTATCTTCGACAAAGGTGCCAAACACATTCACTGGAAGAAAGATAGCCTCTTTCATAAATGGTGCTGGGAAAACTGGCTCTACACATGCCAAAGATTAAAACCGGACCTGTATCATTCACCACGTACCAAGCTAAATCAGAGTGGATCAAAGATTTTAATATTAAAACAGAAACATTAAATCTGCTGGAAGATAGAGTAGGTAAAACTCTTGAAGACATTGGTGTAGGCAGAGACTTTATGAACAAAACCTGGATTGCACAGAACTATCACAAAGAATCAACAACTGGGATCTCACCCTACTGAAAAGCTTTTGTACAGCAAGAAAAACCATCAACAGAGTGAAGAGACAACCTACCATGGTAGAGAAAATGTTTGCCAGCTGTACCTCAGACAAAGGATTACTATTGAGAACATATAAAGAACTCAAAAAAATCAGTCCTCCCAGATTTAAAGGTCCAATCCAAAAATGGGCATCTGAGATGAATATACACTTCTCAGATGAAGAAATACAAACAGCAAATAAATATGTGAAAAAATGTCCAACATCACTGGTCATTCGAGAGATGCAAATTAAAACAACACTGAGACTCTACCTCTCCTCAGAAAGAATGGCTATTATCAAGAAATAAAAAATGCTGGAGGAGCTGTGGGGAAAAAAGAACTTTTTTCCACTGTTGGTGAGAATGCAGACTGGCACAACCACTGTGGAAATCAGTGTGGAGATTCCTCAAAAAACTAGGACTAGAGGTCCCACTCAACCCAGCTAGTCCCTTGTTGAGTATCTTCTCAAAAGAATTAATAGCATCACACCACACCGATATATGTGTACCCATATTTTTAGCAGCACAATTTGTATTACCAGATCTTGGAAACAACATAAATGCCCATTGACTGAGGAATGGATAAAAAAGATGTGATACTTTTATACAATGGAGTACTACTCAGCCATAAAGGATAAACTGGAGACTTTTATAGGTGAATGGATGCAACCTGAGACCATACTCATTAGTGAGATAAATAAGACACACATGTGTAAACATCGTATTTTCTCATTACTGTGAGAAACTGAAAGAAACAACGTACGTGTATATGTATGTATATGTATATAAAATAGTTAACACAGTTATACTACTGATTTCTTTGAGTTCACTAAAGAGGAAGATTTGTGCTGGTATTGTTCAGGCAATTGAATGCAGATGCCTTGTGCTCTGGGTGAATGATTTGGGGATGACAATGTGCAATGTATGTACCATTGTTGCCCCCGATTCATGTGTTTTGAAATTTAGTTTTAGGGTTTTTTTTTCTTCTTTATTTTTCTTTTTCTCCTTGAAATAAAATGGACTTGGAAAAAAATTATTTTTGCTTTTCATGAAAAGGCACAGCCTCCTCTGTATCATAGGGTTTCATGCGAGTGGAAAAAGAGGTGAAACCATGAGACTTACATTGTACTTTTATTTTCCTTTTCTTTTTCCTCTATTTTACTATTTCTGAGATGATAAAGCATTACATTTATTTAAGAAAAAAATTAACAAATAAAGTTCAGCAATTCTTTTAGTCTTTGGAAAAAAATTTTTTTCAAATCCATTTTATTTTAAGGATTAAAAAAACAAAAAGAAGAACAAAAGAAAAAAAAACTACAACGAAATTTCAAAATACATCAAATGGGGGCAACTGGGAAAATTTTTTAAACTGTAAAGTATCCCATTCATTTCAAGCCATTTCCTACCTTTCTGATTAAACAAAAATACTTTCAAATGTTTATACACAGGTTGTTTTCTGATCCCTGAAATGGAGATAATAATCTCTGTCTCGAATAGTGAGTGTAAGCAACACTGGAGTTGCTTTCTATAAAATTCTGCGCATGGCCCTGAGCTGGACATTTGACCTAATGAGGTTTTGCTGTTGACCACATAGCTGGGCTCTGCTTTGGTCTACAGGTTGTTATAGCAAATTCCTCTTGGAAGGCAGTAAAGTGTTCTCCTGCCATTTCTACTTGGATGATGTGATAGCTCCTTAAATGATCACTGTCCTCCTAGCCTACTCCTCATTCCAAGATATTCTTCACACAGCAGGCAGAAATGTAACCTGGGTCACATCAGTTTTCAATCTCTCAATGACTTTCCATCATAGTAGATTCCCCAATACTTAGACGCTGGCTGTGTCTTTAGGGTCACATCCTACCTTGTTCTCACCCACTTGCTGTGGATGTCTCTAGTCTCCTCATTGCTCTCAAGTGTACCAAGGCTGCCCCACCTCAGGACCTTTGCATGTCACATACCATCAAATGTGTACATGACTCATGTCTCAGTTCATTGTTTTTTTGTTTGTTTGTTTGGTTTTTGAGACAGGGTCTTGCTATGTAGTTCAGGTTGGCTTTAAATTCACTATATAGACCAGGCTGGCCTTGAACTTGCAGCAATCCCCCTGCTTCAGCCTCCTGAGTGCTGGGATTATAGGAGTGTGCTCAACTTTGACTCGTAAGTTAAGCCTTTTCAATGACCCTGTCTGAGGTCTCATCCTCTTTCTTTATCCTTCATCTTTAGTCATGACATTTAGTGTGTGATGTTCTACATGTATCTGTTTTATGCTCATCTCTTTCACACAACTGTGGGGTTCCCATGGGGATAGAGTTTGTCGGCTTTGTCTGCACCCACATGTCCATCCAGACTTCAGAAAAACATATTGGACTTTCTGTAAGCACTCATTGAATTAATGAATGAATGAACGAATGAATGAAACAGGTGAATTCAGTCTGAATTTAAATCAGCCACAAATAATGTAAGTAGAAGTGATATTTGGAAATACATTAGAAATTTAAAGTCTTTCCCCTGGAAGGAGAAGCAGCCCATGAAACACTTCAGAGATTGTTACAGTTTCCAAACCACCAGCTGATGCACCACAGTCAATACTTGAAACATCGTGAAGATATTTATTTCCATTCAGTGACCAACTTGTGGCAAGGTTGGCCTTCAACCATGTCACCTGGGTCGGTGTACGGGTTGGCATGAGCCAGAGGACGTGCATGGGGTCTTTGCGTGAGACTCCAACTCTGCCCACCTCTGCCCGCCAGGAGCTCACATCAAATCCTAGGATCAGGTGTCAGATTGTATTACTGTAGGAAAACCACCCTTTCCTCCTCACATCTGCTTCACTTGCAGTGTTCCAGCTCAGGACAGCTCTTTCCTGGAGTTGTGCAGGGTACCCACACTTTCATTCCTAGACAGGCCTGATGAGTTAATTTTAAGACTAGAATAGAAGCCTGGTGCTATGGCTACTGCAGAAGCTGAGGCAGAAAGCTCTCAACTCTGAGGTCAGCCTGGGCAACTTTAAGGTGACCGTATCTCAAAATAAAATATAAGCTGGATGTGGTGGTGCACACCTGTAATCCCAGCACTCAAGAGGATGAAGCAAGAGGATCATTGTGAGTTCACGGCCAGCCTAGGCTACATAGTGAGCTCAAGGCTAGTCTGAACTAAGGCAAAACAAAACAAAACAACATAAAAAGAGAAAGGGATACACCTCAGTGGTAGACCACTCCTAGATCCAGTTCCTAGTAATGGAACAGAAAAAAAGTGATAGGGAAATTTTTCTATTGGAAGAAGAAAAGATAAGGTAAGATACACAAGTGTTATGGAAAGCATGGTGGGAAAGAGTTAAAAGACTCCTTTGATCCAGTCTCTTTTGTGTGTTTTGGAAATGAGTGTGTGTGTGTGTGTGTAACAGGGAGTACTGCCCTGTGTGCCTGTTTATGTGTGTAAGTGTGATATGTTCCTGTGTCCCTATCCCTTTTGAGGTTGTCTGTTTATTAGCTACATGCCTCTGTGTGCATCCATGCCTGTGTCAGTGAAGTTGGGCCTGTCTGGTTTTATGTGAACAGAGCCCAACACTTGGACTCACGTGTGCAGAATTAGTAAATACTACCAAGGGGGAGGGCATGGGTTAAGCTAAGCAAACCCAGTTCCACTCCTGGTCTGTCATGAACCAACCCCTCCTTTGCCCTTTGGCCTCAGAGCATCCAGTGGGACAATGACAGTGAGAGCAGGGAGCCCCTGAGTACCATCAGCCACTCTGGCCTTCAGCAAAGAGGTCTCCTTGTTGTAAGCACAGAAACAGAGCAGACTTTCTCCCTCTTAGAGTTACCCCTTAGAAAGAGGGACTTGTCTTTCACACTGAGCTCTTACAAAGTGCCTCCTTTTAAGGGGAACTCTGTCAATTGCTATATATTGAACAACAAAGCAACATTCGGGGAATGTGCCTTTACCTAAAACCACCTCAAACGACATGGGTTTAGGATTCTTAAAGAGATAATCTGACAGAATCGGTAGGAAAAGGGAGTCAGAGACATTTTACACAGATTTAGCAATTCTTCCTCGGGGTATGACCTCAAATTACAAGTGCTGGGTGTCATGGCAAATAAGCCTTTGAAAGCTCTGCTTGAGAAAGCACTGCTGAGTGGTTCTTTTGTGGTGAGCACGAATATACACACCCAGGGGATGAACAGAAATCCTGACTGTGCCCCCATCATGCCAGGGGGACAGAGGCTGCCTTACTGGTGACAGCATCCGCCATGGAGCCAGAAAGCGCTGGTCAGAGGGCCCAGGTGGATGTGACAAGAAAGTTCTGGGGAGCAGCCGGCCTGATGGAACAGTGTCTCTGTGCACCAGATGCTTCTGGAATGAAAGCCATTCATCCGATGTTGACTTGAAAAAAAGGGATGTTTCTAAGTGAATATTGTTATAAAATTATCACTAGCTTCATATTTGCTTTTAAATTGCAAAGCTGAATTAATAATTGAAGCAAGTACACATTGGTGGCATGTATGTCCATTTCTAAAAATTTCTATGGGCAACTAGGCCCAGCATCCTTTCTCTGTTGCTCTTTTGGATCAGGGATGGAGGACACTGTCTTACATTGGGCATCTACAGAGGACAGTGAGGGTTTTTCGATCTGAAATAGAATTTACAAGAACCTGAATGTTTAGGGACTCAGTTTGAAAATTTTCCCCCCTGGATGTGTCTTTGTATTTGGAGAAAGATGAAAAAAAGATGAAGTATAGTGAAAAAGTGCTCTCCTAAAGCAGAGAGAAATGAGAATTTAAGAGCGGTTGTGTCAGAAACACTGTCATTAGGAGAAAGCATTGATGTAGTGCAGTCAGTCATCTCTTTTCTTCTCTCCCTACCCCACTCTCTCTCTCTCTGCCTCTCTCTCTCTGTCTCTCTCTCTCTGTCTCTCCACACGCACACCTCGAGGGACTGATTCATTTAACATCCCCTGTGGAATAATCACCATGGCTCCACCTATTGGATACTCACCATGAAACAAGCTTCTCTTCAAGCATATTAGCTAAATTAGTTTTTTTCTTCCACCTATTTTGATGTAGGTACAATCTTCAGAGACTTGGCAGGATGAGGACTAAGATCCAGGCTTGACCTCTTTACTGTGGTCATGTACCAGCTCTTACAAACATTTCCTACTGTTTGCAGAAAGTGATTAAGTGATTGTATTGGAGTGGCAGGAGAGTGTTCAAGCCAGGTGCTGTAACTTAATTCCTCTGGTCACTCCTTCCTGGCAGGGCTCTGTGAGTCTTCTCATATATTTCATTATTAGAGAGTTGGGGTCTCAAAACCAAACACATAGAAAGGTCAAGAAGGTCACAGAGAGGACTGAGGTGCCTGGGGTCAGCATTAGGGAGAAGTGGGGGCTTGGGAGAAACAGAGTCCTGGTCTATCTAACAAAGGCCGAGGTAGTATTCTGGCCCATCATTACTGTTCAAACCATGACCTTGCTGTTAGCAGATCTTCAATATTTTCAGAGGTGAGGGAGCCAAATTTGTGGGTCATCTTTAAGAGTTCATCATTAGCTCAAAATAATTTTTTCAAAACGCACGTAGAACAAACAAAACGTAACGTAGTGCTAGAGTTGTCTCTTGGATCGATGCATTGCAACCTCTGGACAGTGCCATCCCATGGGGACAGTGGGGATAGGGTGGCACTGACATCCTCAAAGGTGGATTCATGCCCCAGTGCTGCCTCACAACTACCTTAGTAGCCTTCCTGAGTCACAGGGTCCTTTTTGTCACTGGGCAAATGCTAATAGTTTTCACTTTGAGTTTGTTGAGGAAAGCATGAATGCATCGGAGTGTCTAAGCACATTGCAAATCTCATACATCCAGCAGAGTCTTGATTTCCATCTCCTGCCTCTTGTGTAGTCTCATGTCCACTTTATCAGGGCATCATTATCCTCTTACTGCCCCCTCTGCTAAAATACAGAAATCTTTCTATGCTGTTGCAATAATAAAGGCCCTACCTCCAGAACTTTCTATTGACTGGCTTCTTCTTGCATTTGGATCTCACATGTCACCTCACCAGAGATGATGGTCTACCTGACCTAAGGTTGCCACTGGTTTCCCAAGTCAAATCATCATTGCACTGCTGCCATGTTGCTTTCTCCCTGGCCTCGCCATGGTCTCATTTATTCCCTTGTCTCTAAGCTTGTTGCCTGTTTCCCCATGCAGAACAAGGATCTCATTGCTCTTTGCTCACTATTGCACTGTCAGTGCCCACAGCAGGGCTTGGCACATAGTAGGCATACG
>RJWT010004702.1:11788-32740 GCA_004365215.1 Cuniculus paca
TTTTTTTTTTTTTTTGCGGCACTGGGGATTGAACTCATGACCTTGCACTTGCCGGGCAGAGGCTTAGACCGCTGAGCTAGATCTCCAGCCCTGGTGTTTTTTGAGACAGGGTCTCACTATGCCATTCAGGCTGGCCTTGAGCTCACTTTGTAGCCCAGGCTGGTCTCGAACTCACAACGATCCGCTTGTCTCAGCCTCCTGAGTGCTGGGATTACAGGTGTGAGCCACCACGCCCGGCTAAAAAGTTTTCTTTTAGAAAAGATGGCTTTATTGTTGAAAAAAAGGAGTGGTAGTCTTATCTTGAAGAAAAATATTAGGTAAACAAGTGTGCAAGTGGCACATGGATGAGACAATACAGAGTGCTGCCAACGATGAGCTGTAGTATAATAACATGGTCATTAGTACTTAGGAGCTGTTGCCTTGGAGAGCACAAGAGAGGAAAGCTGAGTCTTGGATTTCTTTCACAGGGCTTTGGGGTTTGCCTAGAATCTCACTGTGCATCAGCACGGAGCCCTGCCCACCTTTGCTCTCTAGCCTAGTGCAATGTTTTTGCTTGAGAAGCTATTAAGGAGATAGAGATAATGCCTCCTGCAGAACAGATAGAATCAGAAATACAGACTTACTTTCAGCAGACGGCATAGCTCACAGAGTCTGCCAGGCCACTGTTCTGGGAACAATGAGGAGCCTGGAGTGAAAGGAGGATCAAGGGGGTGGGCCAGAGAGGCCTCAGGGCCAACTAGGCCCTATTGTGTGAATAGGACAGCCGATCAGGCTATAGTCTATTCCCTTGCTTCTCCTTCTCAACCTTTATGCCTCAGTTTCTCAGATTGTTTGGAAGTCCTGTCACTGTCTTCTGCAGTTTGGGGATGTTGTTAAGGGGAGTAGTTCACAACCCTTCTGGATTCTCTTTTGGCCTAAAGAACTCAAAGTTGTTGCTAACTTGTCATCAATACTGTACCTTCTTTGAAACTTGTGAATCTAGAGTTTTATTGGGACCTGCCGGGGTAGGATTGTGAATTGAGTATTTTTTACTTTGCCAGTCGCTACCTGTGACAGTGTCATTTTCATTCTTTTGATTTTTTTGTTTGTTATTTTGTTTCGCTTTTGTTTTTGGTGCATACTAAGGCCGTGGACTACCATTGAGCTAGATGACCTCAAGCCCTCTATATTCTTGGTAAAAATTTTTCTTTTATAAAACCAGATAAAAGAGAATAGCATTACAGGTCTTCAAGAAAAGATGCCTTTATTGTTGAAAAAAAAAAAGAGTGGCAATATAATCTTAAAGAAAAATATTAGGTAAACAAGTGTGCAAGTGGCACATGGATATGACAGTCATGATACTGATGATGGGGCGTGAATGACTGAAGTTCTGCTGATTCTGACCTGGGCAGTGAAATATGGTCCACTTGAAAATGACCTGAAGCATCTCTGAGGCAGCCCATGTGCAATTTGCCAACTCTGGTTTTGTTTTTGTTTTTGTTTTTCCTAACATTCCCCTTCACTTGGAATACTTTGCTCTAAGCCTAACTACTTCTGGCTTTACCCAAGTCCCTTCTTCTGTACTTTCCTTTCTGTGTTGTCTTTTCCTGCCATTCCCTACATTCTTAGACCATATCGTATAAGACAAAACCTAAATCCAGCTTCTACCACTGATTTTTCTGAATACTTTATTGATAACTCTTTTAAAATAACTATGCTTTCAGCACATTGGATCGACTGGTAAGATAGGTGATAGGATATATCCATATTCAAAGCTCCAGCAATTCTGGGAGATCTGTCTCCATTATACCCATTTTATAAAGTTTGTGAAGTTTTCTCCCTCATCTGGGAGAGGCTGTGCTCGATTCTAACCCAGTAGCTTCTCCTCCAAAGGACAGGAGCTTAACCTCAATTTTGGTCACCCTTGAGCTCTGGGTAGCCTCAGAGTTAGCTGAGTCTGTGTCTTCTGACGCTAGTTCTGCCAGACTCCTTAAGGCATGTGTATGACTCATTCTCTAACCATGGAGAGTCTGTCACCTTCTGGAGTTTCTATAGACCTTTGTCTGAACCTTAGGCCAGATTAACCTGACATTCTCCTGATGGAGTTTCAGGCTGGGTGGAGCTGCAAATCTTTACTGAGAATCTGGATGGGGTAGCAAGAAGAGAGTATGTACACTAATTACCTTAGGGGAAAGACTGTAGTTTCAGATCTTTGCAAAAATATGACTCCCATTTTGAGTGGTGTCTCAGAGGAATGAAACAAACACAGCTTGCTTTGGGGTCCATTCATTTTCTCTTTGTTTGACCCTGAGTAAGCTTCCCATCTCTAAGTCTCAGCTTCTTCTACTGTGTAACAGAGTTGCTTAGAGGCTTAAGTGAAATAAAGAAATTACAATGTCTAACACTGACCCTGTACCCAGAGTGCTTCTAGATGTCACAGCTGACTTTTTGCCCACCTCTTTGCACCCTCCCTGCCCTCTCCTTGCATGAGACAGGTTTTTGTGCACACTGGGTTTATTACTCACTAGCAGTACACCTTTGGAAAATTCACTATTGTTTTGCTTTGTGGTGATATGGGTTGTATCCAGAGAGGATTGTATCACTGAGCTACATCCCCAGACTGGGCAATTCATTCTTAAAATTTCAGTTTCCCAATCTGTGCAATAAGGGTGATAATCCATTTACCCCCAAGGCTTGTTGTGAAGGCTAATGGGATAATAGAGGACTCTTAGAAACCATACTTGCCGTGCAGAAAATGCTCTCTTATGAGTTATATGTCTCTATGTTGCTTCATTCCTCAGCCAAATACAAACCATCCAACTTCCATTTAACTTCATTGCGTGTTTTCCCCTTTCTTGTTTACAGCCTCAGAAATATCTCAAATGCCACAGTAAGTAATAGGTATGAAGATGCAGAGATAGGGAAGGAAATACATGTATAAAGTTGAGGACTTCTAACGGCTAGTGATGTAGGCTGAATTCCAGAACATGTGACAAAGACAAGAGAAACATGAGTAAAATGTGGAATTCACCTGAAAATCTCTTTAAAGTCTACTTTGGTCTAAATGTTTCCAAGATAAAAGAAAAATGCTTCCAAGTTTGGAAAATCTAGATTAGAATGAAGTGGAAAAAACCTATTTAAGTCAAGTCTTCGCATATGTATTCCACACTCATGGTGCAGGCCAATAGACCCAAAGAAGGAGAAAGACCAGCCTGCATTTCCAGTCCTAATGAGAAAGACACACACGGGAGGAAATGCATTGCATCTTCTTGGTTCTGGGACACGAGTAGGGCAGGTATTGTCATAAGATAGAAAGGGACAGATCAGGAAAGCTCAAGAAAAGGCAATGACCAAGACAGGAAGATTGGACATTTCTGGCACAGCTTTAATTGCTGACCTTGTTATCAGGCCTAAGAGGCATTGTTCAAAATTTGTTACTTTGCAAGAATGCAAATAGCCTTTCAGAGGCTAAGGTACAAGAGCAATGTATTGAAAGGATGCTGACTAGCTCACAGAATGGATAGGAAGCCAGACTCAAAATAAGCATAGAAACTGGAACCATTCTGGGGATCCAAAAATGCAACTCTGCTGGACAGTTTCAAACTTTTTCTGTCAGATGGCCTATGAGTCCAAGTTCAGGAGAGATAACATGATGACCTAGCCAAGATCACATACCTACCTGAGACTATAATGCAAAAAGACCATAGGCTATACCCTCACCTACAAGGGAAGAGGTAGTCACCCAACTAAGAATGAGAGTGGTACAAGGATGGAATGTTGCATACACTCACCAGCCCTGTGTTAGGTATTAGGAAAAGAGGCAAACAAGATTGGCTAGGAAGTAATGGATTAGTAACATAGATCCTTTGATGCCACATCCTTGCCATCTAGGAGGAAAAGGCCTACAGCAAGGGGAGGCATGACATGAGAGACAGCTGGAGATGGAGAAAGAGAACCAGGTGTCAGCAGAGGGTGGGCACAATACAGAGTGGTGACCCCAGGGACAGCCTGTAGTTGGGCCTCATTGATGTCTAGTAAAGGTATAAAAGCCAGATCAACAGGGACAAAGAGCCTTGCTCAACAGCAGAAAGAGTAAGCCATTTAGATTCAAAGCTACTTAGATTCTTTTACCAGCTGAATCTTAAGACTTGTTTGGTTGAGGACCAGGTATTTAGCTCAGTGGCACAAGTGCCTGCCTGGTAACCATGAGGTCCTGAGTTAGATCCCTGGTACAAAAAACAAAACAAACAAACAAACACTCCCCCCCCCAAAAAAAAAACACAAGACTTGCTTGGTTTAAGACTTCTGAAGCTAAGAATGTTAGGCAACACAAGGACAAAGAGCCCCTGGGAGGTGCAGACTGATGAGCTCCTTTGAGGGCTTGGGCATGGATGAAGTAGTCCCCTATTTTCCTTCCCGGATGTCCTCCGGCAGGAGTGCCCCAACCCCAACCAGCCTGGGGAAGGGAATCTAGGCAGCTCACTACATGGTTATGGAAAAAATGAAGAGAGGAGGATGAAAGGAAACGATGGAAAAAATGCACAAAAAAGGGAAGGAATTTTAAGGGCAATGATGGGGATATGGAAAATTGAATAAATGAATGAATTATGAAACAAAAAATGGACTCATGAACATTTAAAATATTCAGACTTGACCATTTACTATGTATGATCCTGGTTTCATTCTATTACTTAGCCTCTTGGGGCTTCATTTTCTTCATTTGAAAAATGGGGTAAATTTGGGTGTCCCTCAGAGAGTCATTATAAAGATTAAATGAACATCTATGTTGGCTCAGGCTGAGTGCTCAAAGATCTCAGCAGTTGTAATTAACAAGCTGCTAGGCAGAAAGTGAAGGACTGATGAAATGAATATAGGAACAAATGAATGAATAAATGAAATACAGATGAGGGAGATGGGGCAAGGAGAGGACAATGGGGAGCCTTCACCAGGTGCCCTCTGCACTTCTGGTGACCAGCTAGGCCCAGGAACTGTCTGCCCTGCAGACAGAGGAGCTCTCCTCCCTGCCAGGCCAGCCTGTGTGATTTCAGCAGGAAGATAAGATGCCTGGACTGCTTTTTCATCTCCTGTGTCTCCTGCCCCTCCCCCATTGGCAATCGGGACCTTCAAAGTCCCTGCTGGCTCCAGATCTGTAGATAATCGTTGACTGTAATCCTACCCAGGGAAAGAAGCTGATAAACTCCAGATGGAGTGTGAGGTCTTCAAACTCACTTTCCCTGAGCAGATAGCACAGCCCTGAGTCTCTTCTTTGGAAAGAGAGGCACAGTGACCAGTAGTTGTGGTGCCACGTGCACTACAGGAATCAACTCTCTTTTAGTTATTCACTTATTTAGTTGTTTTTTGAGACAGCATCTCTCTACATATGTAGTTCAGGCTTGCTTTGAACTCACTATTTAGCCTAGGCTGGTCTCAAACTCTTGGCGATTCTTGAAAGCTGAGATAACAGGCGTGGCTGCCACGCTTGGTCCAACTCTCTTTTATTAGAAAAACTTCTGGATGTCTTGAAGGAGGAGGTAGGTAAAGAACAAGCACTAAATTTGGAGGCTGAACATCTTAGGTTTCTTTCTCTCTCTTTCTTTCTTTCTTTCTTTCTTTCTTTCTTTCTTTCTTTCTTTCTTTCTTTCCTTCTTTCTTTCCTTCTTTCTTTCCTCCTGTACTAGGGATTGAACTCCCAATTCCACCCTTGCTTAGATTTCAATTCTAGCTCTATTCTCAATTAAAACAGCAGCATAGACTCCCATGTTCCAGGTTGCTATGAGCATGCAGGCATGCATTTGATATGAAAGACCTAAGGCAGAGGCAGGTTTAGGCCTTACCTCTGTACTGTGAGGTCCTGGTTGGTTGATCAAGACCACAGGTGACCCAGGAAGCCTCCCCTAGATTTGAGCCAAAGATTGGAGACCAACCAGAGTCCTGCATCTGCCCTTAGGAGGCAACTGTAGGTCTTGCCTGGGAGACAGACAGGCCCAGATTTGAATTTAGCTCTTTCATTCACTGACTGTGTGAGGCTGGGCGGGTTGCCAAAGCTCTCTGGGTTTGTTTCATCATCTGGAAAAAGTATATTAATAATTCCCATCTAACTGGAAGATTGCAAAAGGCGGAATGAAATAGCAGAAGGGACTGTGTTTTTGATGAGAAAAGGATACAGAGATGAGATGCTGCTCTCCTTTCCTGAATTGGGGTGGTCTCTCCAAGTGGCCAGATGATGCCTGGGAGGTCTGTCCTGGGATGGCATTCAGGAGAGGTCTGTGGATATAGGCCCTCTCACCCATTACTCATTTATCTACTGCTCTGAGTCACAATCTCCACCTATCAACCAATCTGATCTCCGAGCTTCAGGATCTGCAGAGGTCTGGAGGCCTGACTTCCCAGACTGGGGTGTGGCCCAGGGGTGCTGTGTGGGTGCACAGGGCAACAGCAGCTCTGGACACGCCCTGCACAGGGAGAGGGATCAGGGATGACCAGAGGAGAGGACTTTGATTTAGCATGATCCCCCTTTTGACTAACTCTCTATTCCTTTCATAAACCCATTATGTAAATCCATCCAGATTTAAAATCTGACCCTACCTGCTTCTAAGAGGATTTAGGGTATTTTAAGATTAAAATGAGGAACAGAATAAGACTTTTAAAAAGATCGTCTGCTGCTCAATCTCATAATGAGAAAAACGCAATCGAAACTACAAGAGATGCCTTTTGTACCTATCAGATTGGCTGAGATTTGAAGCCTGATAACACTTTAAACCAGTGAGTCTGTGGGGAGAAACAGGCATTGCTTGAGGAAATCAAATATGTGTTTAGCCTCTTTGGAAGACAGTTGGGTTATAGTTGTTAAAGGTAAAATATGCTTTTCTTTTGGCCCAACAATTCTACCAAACTTATCCTCAGTTGTACCTGAAAATATGGGCAAAGGCACTGGCACAAGAACATGAACTGCACAATTATATGTTGAGAAAAATATGGAAATTACTGAAGTGTCCATTTGTAGAGATTGGATACATAAATTGTATTATAGCTATCCAAAGGAAAAGTAATATGATCTTGGATAGAACAGCATGTATAATATGATCCTCTGTATGTGTGCAAAGGACATACATAAAGTTAGTAGTGTTTATGCACAGATAACCTTTGAACTGATCCTAATCATTGCCTCTGGGGAGAGGAACTGAAGGTCTGGGGCTCAGAGGTAAGGGATGCCTTAAAATTTGTTTGAACTTTTTATTATATGCATGCATGAATTATTAAAGACATCTCCCAATAAAAAGAAAAAAGAAAAAATCAACAACTACAATCAAAAAAACAAAATCAAAAGCTTGTGACAATCCAAACAAAATTCATCATAGAATAACACGGCAATCTGCCTACACCCTCAATAAATACTAAATTTTTCTTTTATTTGAATTAGGAAGGAAGCAAAGTAAATGCTCTCCATACTTGCACTGAAGAGTTTTATAATACTTGTGCAACATATTTGGCTGTTAGCTTGCTAATGCAAAGACAAAAATGGCAAACAGGTCATGCCACATAGTTTGCATTCTGTGACATCAGAATGTCCTTACATGAGTTTGCAGAGATAACACTTTTCTTGAACCAACAAGCAATTAGCAGCCCCCCATCTCTGGGACTCTCCTCAAGAATCCCCTAGGCCTTCTTGTAGGACTCCATAATTATTCCATTCTAGGTGGAAACATGGTCCCATGTGTTCAACTGTTATTGCCAACTGTTTGTGAATTTGACAAAAAATGTCCTATCATTACTTATACAGATGGCAGAAAGGGACTGTTTAATGGTGAGAAGGACTGGAGCAAATGACTGGAGTTTGAGTTCTTCTTGGGTGAATCTGCCTCAGTAGCTGAATAGTTTTGAACAAGTCATACAAAATTGCTAAGGCTCAATAATCTAATCTATGAAATGTGGCTAAGGAAAATAAATGGGATAAAGTCTATGGAAATGATATGTGAGTTTTGATGACCTCTATTCATTTTCAATTAGAAGACTCAAACTGTCTTTGCCATTGGTAAGATGGAATATTCACGCAGTTTACATATTTGTAGCACTGACCAGAGTAAATTATTTTGAGTTAACTGCATCCTAAGATGAAGCAGCACATTCTAAAAGGAATAGAGAATTGATGGTGAATGTCAACATTTACTGATATACATGATGTCGCCCATTAAGCCTCAGTTCTTTCAGCAAAGCAGGCAAAATAATTTTTACCAAATATTGGAGCAATATCGATCCCAGAACATAGTGAGTGCTTTAAAGGCACTCAGTAAGCTTAGGTTTCTCTCATTTTCTTTAAGAAATGGAAAAGACTAATTATTCTAAGCCAATGCCATTTACTTTCATGCATCACTTGATGTAGTTAGTTTCCATTGTGGTTGTAGCAACCATCCTACCACTGGATTAGTAGAGAATGTCCAGCCCCCTTTATACAAGAGGTTGCTATCTCCCTGGAATCAGTTGCCTAAGCCTGATTACAAGCAGCAGTTATTATTTACACAGCACAGAATCCTGACATTATTTTCTAGTTCCTGCCAATAAAACATACAGTGAAAACTCAACTAAGTTAAAGTATGCCTTATTGATTGAGCTGAGATTTTCTATTCAAGTGCTTGAGTTCCAGATTATCTTGTCCTCAGAGTCATGCTGGATTATGGTGCATTTGGCTGCAAGTAACCGCAAACCTAACTCAAGGCAAAATGAGCAAAGTGCCACCTCCACACTAACAAATTCTGAGAAAGGAAACAGAGACCACCACTTTTCTTAACTTCATCTTGGAAGCAAGCAACTCTGCACAATTTGCTCAGTAGATTTTCACATCATAGTAACAACAATTAAGTCACATAATCACACCCAGGCTGATTATAACAGATACTAGACTCAGCCCTGGAATGAGGGGGAGGGCTGACTGTGGGAGAGCAGCCAATGTTGTTTATTACATTGTCACATGCAGATAAACTTTAAAATCACCTACCATAGGTTGGAGGTATAGACCGGAGGTAGAGCACTTGCCTAGTATGCATGAAACCTTGGATTCCATCTTTAGTAGCACAAAGAAAGATGGCTTTCCATGATTACTACTTCTCCACATTCTGTATAATTCCCTTCCCTTGAGTATAGATGACACCTTTGGCTTGTTTCTAACAAATAGAATATGACAAAGGTGAAATGGCTATCCATCCTATGATTATGTCTCATTATGTAAGTTCCCCTCTTGGTAGCCAATCCATTCTAGAGACATCCTCTATTGAAGATGTCTTAGTGGACACAATTCAAACTATAAGGTAGGGTTTGACAGCAATCTGAGTAGATTAGATTTGTATCAGCTGTAGGATTCGGGAGTTCATTTTGATTTTATTCAAAGGGGTTGATAGATGCTTTTCCCAATGGTCATTAAGAAACTTCCTAAGATTTGGCCTAAATTACTAAACACAGCATCATTCTCAAGATAGGTTGCTTTCTCAAACCATTTTGCAAAATGTCTACTACTCACTTCCCCAAGAGCAATGTCTTCTAGCTCATGGCCCTACAATGTCATTATTTAGCCAGGATCTTTGTCTTACCCGTACAGTGACTAGGAGAAAGGTATTTAGAATTTGTTCCTTTTATTGGAGAAAAAAAATCTTGCAGAGAAGGCCAGTTTCTCTGGAAACAAAGTGAGGTTCCTGGACCTTCCCGAGTTCTATCACCAAATGCTATCATTGGAGATTGAGTTCTCAGATAGGAAAACTGCGAGTGTTTTCTGTTCTGTCTAGAGACCCAGACACCAAGCCAACAAATCTAATTGAGTGTAATTACATTTTTTTAAAAAGCAAACTTTCTTAAAACCTTAGATTCATTTTCTTCTGTGAGAATACAGTCTTCAAAGTGGTATTTCAATAGGAGATTGAGTCAGGGTTTATTAAATTATCAATAATTCCAGAGTATGTATCAATAGAGATGGAGGTTGTGTTATTTATTTATTTATTTGTTTGTTTATTTATTTATTTAATTGTTTTTGTTGTGTTCTCGTTGGTAGAAAAATACATTCTTATTAGTGTAGATGGTTTCAATATAAATTATTTCCTCCTTTTGTTCTTCCCTTCTTGTTGTTCCTCCTTCCCACTCTTTCTTCCATTTAACACCTGCTTGATAGTAGAATATTCCCAGGATGTTCCAGCTACAGTAGTCTTAGAAACTTTCTAACAAGATTCCTAGGTAGGGACATGGAGACAAAGAGAAGTAAAGCCACCTGTCCAAAGACACATAGCTTTGTCCATAATAAAGTTGCCTCAATTCCAAGGCCTTGGAAGTTGCTTCATGATTGTATCATGCCATCCTGAAAATTTTGGAATGTGGTAACTCATACCAGTTTTCACTATGAAGAAGAGATAGAAAAGCTGGTCTCTGTTCACCATCTCTGGAATAATTACCTGCTCAATAGATCGACTGCTGAATCTAGCTGCATCCATTCATTGTTTGTATCTTTCACTGGAGCCAAGGTACTTTTCTAAGGAAATACTTCTGCAGTCTGCCTAGTATGGACCTACAATAAAGGTAGAGAAAGGGCTAATGACAGGACGTGTTACACAACAAAAACAACAACAAAACAATAGATAAAAGGACAGCAGCAACAGCATGAGTGAAATCACTGAGTTTTGTGGTATCAGCACCACGCTCTAACCAACTGAGCTAACTGGACCATGAGTTTTGCTGTAAAAACTAACAGGTTTCCAATTGTGAGTGTGGGTTCTCTGGGGAAGTGGCCCATCTCTACGAATCTGGAGAGATACCACTCAGAGTCAGCTACTAAAATCATATTACAAATTAGTTGCCAAAACTAATGAAGAGTAATCCCCAGGGCCATGAGTCCCTGGCATGCCATGGAAACAGGTTTCATGGAGATGATTCCAGATCCCAGAACATTAATAGGCTCTCAGCTTCTTGGCGTTCTGTTGCATAGATTTACCTGTTCCAAATTGGTATAAATGTTGCTCCCTCTCTTGGTTTGCTTTCAATCAGAATTTCCATCTCGATCTCAGCTGGAAAGAGATATGAGCAGCTGTGCTTTTGTGTGGCCATTACCAGGTTTAAACTCTAGCTCTGCTGCATGATGTAACACACATTAGTTAACCTTCTTGTGTTTCAGATCCCACCTGTTAAATGGTGGTAATAATAGTACAATTTTCCTTTGTTCTCTCATATTCACATCTGTGACTTCAACCAATCCTGGATTGAAAATACTCGGCAAAAATTGTGTTTGTACTAAACATGGTCACTTAAACAATATGGGATAACAACAATTTATATAGCATTTATATTGTATTAGACATTTTAAGTCACCTAGAAATGATTTAAAGTATATAAGAGAACATATGTAGGTTATATACAAGTAGTAAGGTATTTTTTATAAGGGGCTTGAGCATCTGTATATTTTGGTATTCACTAGAGTCCTACAACCAATCCTTTGTAGATACCAAGGGAAAATTACAGCTCACACAATCACTGGGAAGATGAAATGAAAAAAATGTATAGGAATGGCTTAGAATACTGATTACCTTCCTCACGGCCCCAGAGGATGTGCTGGATTCATGAATGCAGCAGCTGCAAGTCACTATGGAGTATCCTTTCAGCAAGTGCTTCAAAAACTTTAATGTGGCTAAGATGTCCACAGAGAGCTTGCTAAAAACATAGATTTCTGGATTCTATCTCTGATTTAGCATACTTGAGTTGTGGCCCAGGTATTTCTGCAGCTTGACCAGCATCTTCTCGTGATTCTGAGGGACCTATGAGAAATTATACTTGGCAAAACTTCTCCTGATGGTTGGCCTACGCCTGGAAGAGGGAAGGGGGAACGTCACCTTTGCCTGCATCACGCTAGGGTGAATGGGTCCCACCTCTTGGCATAAAAAGAAATAAGCTAAGTACAGGGCCCCAAACTCAAGTGATCACATGGCATAAAATTAGCAGCCTTAATGGGACAGTAAACAACAAGGACTTAGATTTCTTGCAAGGGCAGCAGTGATGGACAGCAAACTTATGATTGTCCAGCTTTTTTTTTCTTTTCCTTCCCTTTTCTTAATCCTAAAATGTAAGTTGCCATCATACCTCCTATTTAAATAATTTTCTATTTAAATAATTTTATTTAAATTTTTGACATTTATTAATTATAATTTATAATTCATATTTGGCTATTAATAGATTATTGCAGAAATTTGAAAAGATAAATAAATTTTTAGAAAATGATGACCAAGGATATAGCTCAGTGGCACGGCACTTGCCTGGCAAACAGGTCCTGAGTTCGATTTCTGGTACCAAAAAGAAAAGAAAAGAAAATGAAAGCTTTAATTCTTCAAATGTTTGCAATTGTTCAATTTACATTTTTGATGAAACAAATCTTGTGATTTCTAAAAGTTAGAGATCATTTACAATTTTTTTGGATGGTGCCAGGGATCAATTCCAGAGTCTTGCACATGTCAAACACAGGGCTTACCTGCAAGGTACATCGCCAGTTCTGTTTACAGGACCCCAAACAGGCCCCCAGGTACAGGGCTAGTACAGCTAGTTTACTCTTGAGTGGGACACACCAAACATATCTGTGGGCCTGAAAAGACCCATGAACTGACAATTGATGATCTCAGGACTGAGGCCAGCTTTTCATTTAACAGATGATGAGATTGGAGACTAAAGAAGGAAGGGGAGCTGTTGAAATCATGCCATCAGGAGGGTCCAGAAGTTCACTTTTGCTCTGTGGTAATAATCAGTTCCCTTCAAGAAGCAGACAGACAGGGAAATCTTTGCCTCTAGAGTCTCCACTAGGCTTCCTCCTCGGGAGGTCCCTATGTTCTCCGGGCCCAGGTCCCTACTCCAGCAGGGAGACCAGGAGAAGACCCTCAGGC
Organism: Cuniculus paca; assembly: GCA_004365215.1. NCBI lineage: Eukaryota > Metazoa > Chordata > Mammalia > Rodentia > Cuniculidae > Cuniculus > Cuniculus paca. The sequence continues at coordinate 24,664 of RJWT010004702.1, forward strand.
CGAGGCAAAGCCTAGAGCTGAGCTTACTCATGCTTCTTGCTGCCACCTTCCCCTTTGATGTCTTGATGTTCCAGTTCTGGCACTCTGTAAGGCAAGGGCACCAGGCTGCCTGCCCCAGCAGCCTCCTCACACAGCTCTTGGCAGGGGTTTCCAGAACTTCAAAGGCAGAAAATTGCCCTAGGAGAGTTTCACAAAGGCACCTCATCAATGTGAACAGCAGCAAGGGAAGAAGGGAGATCAAAGTAGGACCAATATTTGAATATGGGGAAGAGGACAACCTGGGCTTCTCTCTGCTGAGTTCCAGGCTGTGGCATTACCTGGTCAGACTCAGAACCTTATGTGTCTCATGTGTTCTCCTGTTGGTCTAACCAGATGCCTGATGGGCAGTGCCTCTGATGATGGAGACTCACTAGGCCTGTTCAACCTGGCCTCTTTTCTCTGGCTTTCTTGGGCCTCCCCAGGTATAGCCCTGCATTGGAGGAGGAGGAACCACTGGATTTGATCTGCTGGGAGCCATGGATTGCATGAGGGCAGGGCAGCTGGCCAAGTGCTCATAAATCTCTTCCTCTTGGGAGGTGCCAGGCAGCACCCAAAAAGGGGAAGTGATCTGTGGGTGAACTGCTAATGGTTTATTGCCTAGTCCTGAGGCCTGGCATTGTGGCACCAGCTGCAGCCAGGCTGTCTGGAGAACCTTCCCAGGAGGCATCGAGGAGCACGAGGTGGGAAATCAGGCTCCCAACTGCTAGCCGCCAACCACTGCCTTAACCGCTGCCGTTGCTGCTCAGAGAAGCCTGCTTTTATTTGTTTTGCTTTTTCAAAGCTGGCAGAGGCGATGGAGCAGGAGCAGAAACCTAACGACCAGCACGTGGAGGACTGTCTGCTGAGTGACACAGCACTCAGTTCTAGGTTCTGCTGGGTGCTCTTAAAATTTGGAAGCTCAGCACTAAGTAGCTGGACCACAAGGAGGAGCCCGCTCTGTCCCAGTTGAACAACTGATCTCCGCCACATTTTAAACACGAATGAATGAGTTGTTTATAAAAGCAGTAACTGCTCATGGTGAAATGCTCAGACAGGCTTCAAATGAAAACTTTCAGTCCCTTTTCAATCTCAGCCCTAAGAAATAAACAATGTTGAAAGTTTCCTGTTCTAGAAAACATGTACTTTTCCAAATGTTTTTAGAAAATGAATGCTTTATTGGAAACATTTTTCTTCAACTTCATTCCTGTTTAATGTGTCTTTTCCATAATGATGGGCTACACTTTTTAAAGCATCCTCAGGATGATATTCTAAGGATGGGCTGAGATTTATTCATTAGTTCTTTGTAAATCTTTGTTAATTCTAGTTTTTGTATTTTGTGATCAATTGACAATGAACATGTGTACATCCTACTCAGTGGCTTACTTTTTTAAGTGTACCTCTTGCTTTCTTTTCGAACATTCACTGAACACATGCTGTTTTCTACTTAACACAGAAAAATTTGGTGGCACCCATTTTATAGGGAGGGAAGAAAAGCTCAGGTCACAAATCTGGAGTTTAGAACATTTGTTTAACAGATGGTTATTGAACATGACTACTGTCCTTTCCAGGCATGGAACTAGACAATGGAAAAACAAAACTGATGAATCCTGGCTCTTGGTTCTAGGAGTCTTGTGAGGGTGTCTCACCAGATTTATATACATATAAATTGTGCTAAGTGCTTTGACAGAAAAGCCAGGGTATTATAAAGTGACTAGAAAGAGGGCTAAATTTAGATTGAACAGTCAGGAGAGTCCTTCTGGAGAAAGTCACATCTGTCATGAGATGTGTAAGAGGAGCAGGAGCTATCAAGGTAAGAATGTAAGTGAGAAGTTCCCAGGTGGAGAGAGAAGTATGCACAAAGATCCCTTTGATGCTCTTCAAGGATTGGATAAAAAACCAGTGTGGCTGGTGAGATGTGATCAAAAGAGAGAGTGGAAAGAGTAGAGATCAGTGAGATAGGCAGGGCAGTGGCACACAGGGCCACAGAAAGGAATTTGGAGTTGTTGGAATGCAGTGAAAAGATACTGACAAGGAGGAGAGAACCGTTAGTTGTTTGGTTTCATGGGCTACATTTAGGATACTCTGGTTGAGCCCAGAATAAAATCAAAGCCTCTAGCAAGGTTTTCATCTTCTGAATAAAAATAACAATAACAATACTAAGTGTTAACATTTATTGAATGTGTACACTATGCTTAAACTTTTCATATGTTACCTATTTTAACCATCATAATGACCCTTTGAAGTGAGGACTACTGCTATCATCCCCTCAATGTGAATACATTGAGATCAGACAGATTAAGCAATTTGCCTAAAATTAGCCAGCTAGATTAATATCTATGGTACATACATCAATATAGAACATGTTCCAAGCTATTGAACAGTTTTCAATAAATCTAAGAATAAAAATCACACAAAGTGTGCTTTCTGACCACAGTGGGATTAACTTCGAAATTAACAAGAAGAAGATATCTAGAAATACCTCCAAATGCTTACAAGTTAAAAAGCACATCTTTAAGTAAGTTATAGACCAGATAAAATCACAAGATAGATAGAAAGTCTTGATTTGAAAGACAAACAAAAATGGGGCATGACAGAAGCCAACTATGGTGGTGGTTTTGTTTTCTCAGTGCACTGTGGGCCTATATGGTGTGATTTCAGGCCTACATGGCATGCACTCAGAGTCAGAAGTGTGCTGGTGGGAGAGATCTGGTTCAGCATGTGGGAGAGTGGCGCTCAGTGAGCTGTGTCATCACTTCAGATAAAGAAAATGTTACCGTGGCTGCAGAGATCTCCTGGGGTCACTCTAAGCAGATACTAAGTGATATAACTGACCTCCAGGCTCTTGGTGAAATATCCTTCAATAAAAGCCCCTATGAGGGAATGAATGCAGAAAACCACAGAACTAAGACCACAGTCATCTTCCTGAAAGATGAGGCATGCCACTCTTCACCTCTCATCATTGGAAGCCTTCTGGATTTGATCGTGAGTATGACCATCCTGTTGGAATGTGTCCTTCTAAAAAAAAAAATCAACAACTGAACTTGGAGAGTATGAGGAGGGTCCAGCTGAAAGTAGACAGTTTGCTCACAGAAGAAAATTAGGAACCACGTCCTCATCTATTGGAATCACTGAACTTCTAGAAGCTTGGCATTGTCCTGGTTACTTTTTCCTTAATGATCTGGAGAAGCATTAAATAAATTGTAGAATACTAGGGTAACCATTGTTAATCTCCTGTTGGTATGTTTTGAAAACCTGTATAGCTTGCAGTGTTCTGTTTTGAAATGCTATATTATGTTTGACTCTATTCTGTTTTCTTTCACTTTTTTCATTCTGTTTTGTTTTGTTTTGTCCTATTTTCTTTAAAATAAAAAAAATAAAAAATATAAAAAATCTTATATTGTCCTAAAATTATCTGTATATTGTAAAAAAGGAAATTTAGGAAATATTTGATATTGAAATCAAATGGTTTTAATTGCAACAGTGCCCTATATGCAAATTAATCTTTATGATTTGAGGAAATTTTGATGTCTGTTAGGCCACATTCTCATTCTTACATTTTAAAAGATTGTATTCTTTCAGATGTATTTTCATATCAGTTTTCCAGATTTTCACATGAAAATATTTGGCATTTAAGTGTACAGGTTAAGTTGGGAAAAATTGGTATCTTTATAATATTGTCTTCTTACAAATGTGATACTTCTCTATTTGATGAGGTTTTAAAAAAAGATACTTTGCCTCAAGATTGATTGTCATCTTCAGAGAAATCTTGATTTATGAAGACCTTTAGTTTTCTCTGTCTATAATGAAGCTCCTCATGACTTAAGACCTCTTTGAAGAACATAGTAAAACCTTGCACCACATTTTTTTATATGCATTCTCAAACCTGAGGCCTTGCATACGCTAGGCAAGCACAACACCACTGAGCTGTACTTCTGGCCATATCTGTTTCTCTATTAATACAAATCTGATAACTACCCTAATTTCAAAATAGTATGCATTAAAATGTATTTAGAGATATTTACAATAGCTCTAATATGATATGAAAGTTAATTTCTATTCATATCCAGATTACAGGTATGAAGGTTGTTGCCTACATTCATGATTGAATAAAATAATAAATTTCAGTTAAAAAAAGTGACATATCAAAATCTATGGGATGCAGTGAAAATGGTGTTGAAAGGAATGCTATGGCTTTAAGTAGCTATATTAGAAAACAAGAAATATCTAAAGACACTGACCTAAATTTCTATTTTAAGATAAGAGGTAAAGCTGGGAGTGGTAGCGCATGCCTGTAATCCTAGCACTTGGGAGGCTGAGGCCAGTCTGGGCTATAAAATGAGTTTAAACCTGGCCTGAACTGCATAGTGAGACCCTGTGTCAAAAAAAATGGGTAAAGATGAGAGGAATAGTGCAAAATGCCTGTATTATTACCTGCTCAGGAGGCTGAGGCAGGATGATTCCAAATTTGAGGTCACCCTGTACTATACAGTGAGAACCTGTTTCAAAACAGAAAGATAAAAAAGGACTGGCAATTCATCTAAGTGGTAGAGTACTCCTATGTTCAATATACAGTACCGGAAAAAAAGAAGACAGACTACTTTCTTCAGAAATATGAACACAAAAATCCTTAAATTTGATAGCAAATTGAATCCAACAATATATAAATATGGTGATAAATTATGACTAGAGTTTAAATAAAAAATAAAATATTATTTTTGTGTTTGAAAATCAATGTAATTCAGCAAAATGATCAAGTAAAGGAGAAAAGCTAAAAGAATATTTCAATGGATTTAGAAAATGTACTTGAAAAAAATTTCACCCATTCAAAATAAAACATCACAGAAACCCAGGAATAGTAGGTCACTTCTTCATAGTGCTAAAAAGCATCTATAAAAAAAATCAGAAATAAAAATTAACTTATAGTTGATATTATATTTAATGATAAAAGACTGAATTATTTCCCCTTGAGATCTAGGACAAAGATCTGTTGTTCCTGCTTTTATCACTTCTGTCAACATTACCTTGGAGAACCTAATAATTTATTTTACCACTTCTGTCCATTCTGCTTTTACACCTCTGTTCAACATTAGTTTGGAGAACTTTAACAACTGCAATAAGACAAGAAAAAGATTGAAAAGCATACCACTTGAAAGGAAGAAATAATTACCTGTGCTTGTAGGTGCTATGATGATTTATACTGAAAATCTGAGTAAATCTGAAAAAAAGAAAAACAACTATTAGAAATGGTAAATGAATTTAGAAATACATAGGATATAAAGCTAATATTCAAAAATCAGAGACATCTTCATATGCCAACTTCAAATCACTGATGATAAAATTAAGGAAATAACCCTCAATTAGCACACCAAAAAAAAAAAAGAGTAAATAGTTAAGAAGAAATCTAACTTAAGATATTCAGGAGTTCTACACTGAACGGTACAAAGTATTGCTGCAAGGAATTGAAAAAGACTCAACTGAAGAATATATCATGTTCATGGTGTGGAAGTTTCAATATTATTAAAACAATGACTTCCATAAATTGATGTATAAATTCAATTTACTCTCAATAAAATGTCTAAATATTTTTCTACTAGAAATCAATAAGTTGATTCTAATATTTAAACAGAAATGCAAAAGCTATAGACTGAGCTCTGAAAAACTCACCCTCTTTGCTTTTAAGGCTCACTATGAAGGCACAAGCAATCAACAGAGCTTGTGTTAGTGAAAATATACTCATAAAGAGCCCTGAGACACATTAAGGTGTTCAGAAACAGACCCATCTATTTTAGATAATTGTTTTGACAAAAATTCTAGTGAAATTTTGCCAGGAAAGAAGCCTTTTCAGCAAGTGGTGCTAGATATCCATACAGGAGAGACGTGAACAGTGAGTGACACTTAACCCACAAAATTTAGTGCAAAGTGAATTAGACTCAAATGTAAAGCTTAAAACCATAAATGAGCCAACAGGAAAATATTCTTGCAGCACTGTGATAGGGAAAGTTTTCTGAAGCAGAACAAACACAAACTATACCAGAGAAAAGTGATAAATTTCACTTAAAACAAGGACCATTAAGAAAGACACCATGAAGAGAGTAAAAAGGTAAGTCATAGATTGGGAAGAAATGCTTGCAACCTACGTATAAGAAAAAGGATTCAGAATATAAAGAATTCTGACAGTAATAATAAAACAAACAATTTAGTGAGAAAATATGTAAACATTTAAACAGTTCTCAAAAGAAGACATGAGGATTGTTCTTAAGAACATGAAAAGATGCTCAATATTACTTATCAGGAAAATGTAAATTAAATGACAATGATACCACTATATACCCACTAGAATAGATAAAATCAGTGGTGCTGACAGATGACTAACAACTAGATTTGGGTAATACAGGAGTCTAAGAGGTCTGATTAATAGTGTTTTCCAATCCAGAACTGGAAGAGATGCATACACTTGGCTTGCACAAATTGAAGCAAGCTGATTCTAGTTCATCATTCGCTAAGATGTTTAGACTTGGGCAACCAGAGTTCCCAGGTACCATATGAGGGATGTAAGAAGGTTAAACCACTTGGCAAAAAAGGTTTCATAGTTTTTTAAAATCTTGAATATTATCTGCTGCCTGACTCAGTTCATTCAGCTTGTAAGTGTATTTAAGTGCAGGAATGTTCATACCAGCTTCTATTTGTGGTAGTCCCAAATTGGAAACAATTAAATGTCCATCAACGAATGACCAGACCCAGTGAGATACTCTTACAGTGGGCTATTAACAAGCAAAGAAAGAAGTGAAATATTGCTACATGAACTACATGAATGAATCTGAAAACCATCGTGCTGACTAAATAAAAGTTTTTAAAAAGGGCATGCTAATCGAGAGTGATAAAATACAACCGCAGTTCTTTGGCAAGGAGGAAGAGGGAAGGATAGGTCACACAATACCATCTTTGATGGTAAAGGAAATGTTTATGATCTTCATTTTGGAGATACATTCAAAGACCTACTTACTGTATTTGAATCTTGAATGTCTCCCAAAGTCCCTTGTGTGAAAACTTGGTCCTATCTGGAGTTGGTGGGACTTTTGGCAGGAAGAGCCTAGTGGAAGGAAGTCAGGACCCTAATCCTGGAAAGAAATATTGGGACACCATCCCCTCCTGTCCTGTATGGATTTCTGGATGCCAGAGGGTAAAAAGACCTCTTCTGCCACATATTCCCAATATGATGCCCTGTGTCACACCCTAGGCCCAAAGCAAAAGAACCAAGTGACAATGGACTTAAAACTCTGAAAGTGTGATCTGTCTTCTCTATAAGTTGTTTATCTCAGGTACTTTGTCACAGTAACAGAAAGCTGACTAACACATATATGTAAGTCAGCACTGATCAAATTATACATTTTAAGTATGTTCCCTTTAGTGAATTTCAATGATATATCAATAAAGTTGAAAAATATTTTAAAATGATTCAAAATTCAAGGCTTGACTCAAAGCTTGAAGATAAGAGAAATGAGAGAAAATTGGGGTTTGCCGCTGACCATGTTCCTTAAGAGATTCCTACAAAGTGTGAGACCTACTGAAGAACCCCTCAAATCATATCAGTTGTGCCAAGTTTCAAAGTTGCTAACAAGAGATATGGTAACACTTCGAAGTGGGGACTGAGGAGTTTTTCCATGCAAACAATAGCATTTGCACTTTGTAAATGTCTTAGCTTGCACTAGATGCTGTCACCTGTAAGGTGATTTGCCTGAAGTTTCCTACCTAGAAGGTGGCAAAGATAGGATACTTGACTGTCAGTGCCAATGAGAGCCACAGGGCAAGAGCTACATCTCCGGTCCATAAACTTTCTAGCTGGGTGATTTCCTGCGAGTGTCCTTCTATGTCAATGGTGTACTGCTATGTATCTAAGCCTCTTCAAATGGTGTGGCTTTAAACAACTGACTTCATTTGTTTTGCAATTTGGCAGGGCTTTCTGGGGATGGCTAGTCTCTGCCCAGGGTAGTGTCAGCTGGATACTTTGCTGGAGTGTTTGCTCCACTATGGAGTCGAGGCTAGTCTTGAAATTCCTATG
>RJWT010004703.1:0-32648 GCA_004365215.1 Cuniculus paca
TGGGATTTACCTTATCAGTTACAAGTTACACGCGGGGCTTACACTCCGCGGGGGACAACCTCTATGCGTCCGTCAGGCACAGCTCCTTGCGTGTTCTCCCGCCTATGTGCCTGCGTGACGACCCTTTATACAAAGACTTTACCCAATAGTCATGAGCCACGTATACACTTGTTATTGGCTAGCGGCGCTGTCAAGCAAACACATCATACGCGGAAGCAGGATGCGGTCGCCATCCTGGCCCACCCGATGGGAGGGGGGAAATCCGGCGCAGGCCTTGCTCGCCCTGCTAGGCCGAACCCGGAAGATGGCTCCTAACATATGTTATTCTTCTTTAATAATCTAGCAGCTATTGAATTGATTTTTCGTGGTTCCTTGCTATTTTTGAAAAGTCTTTCTTTTTCATGGTCACCACAATCCTGTCTTGTTTGTCTGATATTCTAACCTCACATTGGTTCATTCTATTGTGTGTACTTGCAGCAAATTTTTTTTTTAATCTTCTGGACATCTGTGTGAATCTGTGTCATGGATTCCATTTCTTTCCTATGTTAGGTGTTTACAGTTTCCATCATTTTCCTAAGCACCTCTATGTATCTGTATCTCCTCTAGATTCACTAATCATGTACTTCATTTTGGTCACCAATTTGGTTACCATTTTGGTGTCTGTAGTTAACTGAGAAATTATTTCTGATTTGTCTTTTTCTAGGGTTTCATTCATCTTCTGTTATTTTTGGTGTTACAACTTCTGAGAGTTCAGGTGGGTGGCTTTTGACTTGTTTTACTTCATTGTTCCTTGGGTTTGCCTTTGGCAGGCTGGCAGTTATATCTTGCTTCCATGTCTATTCATTTTCTATTTTTTGCTTAGCTTAGTTCCTAGGTTGATTCTTTTAATTTTCTTATTACATGTAGCTTTATTGCTAGTACCGAGGATGTTTAAGAAATGATTACTTCTGAGATGTCTGCCAGGTACTGCTGCATTCTACCTCTCCAATTAATTGGGGCTAAGAAGTTGTTGCCTATTTGGCCTAACCCCTGGTTCTTTATGTGAGGGTCATAAATGACACCTTAGGCCACTGCCAATCTCAATCTTGGCATACAAGGAAGAACTACTGAATAAAACACTTTCATCACGTTGGCTAAAGTATTAAAATCAATAATAATAGTAACAACCATAACTGCAAAAATGACAAACTGTAGTAACTTTTATTTTGACAATTTTAATCAAATGAACTAGATATATGGTCTTATAACAGAACCTAAACAAAATCAGAAAATTGTATACAGTAAATAAGCCCTCAATGTGGTGATTTTACCCTCAGGGGAGAAAATTTAAAAAGAGTCAGGAGGATAAACAGAGAAATACAAGAAGAGAAAGAGGTTGGAAGTGAGGCAGGAGGACAAAAGAAGATCACACAAACTTTGAGAAATGGGTGAAGAAGAGGGAAAGAAAGAAGAAATTAGAACAACAAAATGAAACACCAACAGAAAAACTAGAAACAATGTTCACATTCATATATTTAAAAAAAGAACAATCAAGAAAAAAGGAAGAATGAAATGTTCACTTTAGAGCATATCTCTGCTGTCACTGGTAGATGAAGTAAGCAGACAGAGCCCAATTCCCTGTTGATTAATCCCAGCAAGCCAGTGGTGAATTTATGGAGTGGTATTGGATAATCCCAGCAAGCCTGTCTTTTTAGTTTCAGTGAGGGTCAACCTAGTTTCTGTGAAGCTGTAACCTGAGTTGTTCATTCTCCATGTGTGTCCTGCCAACTTGAACTCAGTTTTACCTCACCCTGACACTGGGAGCTGCTTGATGGAGCCAACCCACATATGTGTTCAGTTCCAAGCTGGTGATTGCAGCTCTCATGGCTTCTCTCTTGGAATGGTTTTGCTTCCTCCTAGCAGCTTTCCTTAGATGATCAACCATCCTGGCTTTTCCAAACTTCTGAGGTTTCTACTGTACCTTCAGCTTCATACTTACAGCTTTACACACTGCCCTTTCAAGGGCATACTGCCTGGCCTCCCAGGCCTTCTGAAATCAGAGTCAACCTCAGAAGTCTTGCCTTCTGTATGTATCTAAAACAGTGCCATGTGGATGATGCTAAGGTCTGCTGCCAGTTGGAGCAGTAGTCCAGCTTCCCTCTGTCTCTTGGCTTTAGGGACTGAGTGCCTGGGTCATTGGGCACTCTGAATCCAATTCTGAGGAAAACAATTTTTATGCTGCCAGCATTCTGAAACATAGTGTGGTCACTACCATTCTGGAACATGGTGCTCTATGGCTTTCACCTTAAAGCAGTCTTTCACTTTTGCAGTTGTGAAGTTGCAAAAGTTTGAAACACTAGACTGCCTTGAAATTTCTTCTGCCAGATTAATTAGTCCACTGCACTTAATCTTAGTCTCAGGCAAAGTCTCTGGACATGAGCAAAATGCAGACAAACTTTCTGCCAAGCCATAACGCACATCATCTGGAGCCCAACACTCAGTGCAGTCCTTCCCAGAAGAAACTTCCTGAACCTGGTCTTTAATGGTTTTCTGATCTCCTGAGCTCTGACCAGAATCTCCCATGCAGAACAGCCTAAGCTGTTCCAGGGCTACTCTTTCAGGAAACATCTCCAAACCTTTCCAAAGTCTTCCCAAAAGCCATTTTCAAAAGCCCTTGAACCACATGGTCAGGTACAGTCACAGCAACAACTGCACTCCTCTGGTACCAAATTCTGTCTTGGTTACTTTTCTTGCATTTCTGAGACAAACAACTGACACCCAAAATGAAGGAAGAAAGGTTTATTTAGCTCACAGTTTCTGGAGATTTCATTCCATAATCAGCTGGCTCCAAGGCAGGGTGGCATGGCTCAGAAGCAACATTTCAAGGCAGCAGCCAGAGCAACAGGGGGAAAACAAGCCTCTTCTCCTCCCTTACATTGCACATAAGCCAACTCCCTTCCTCCTCCAGAGCAGGTATAGCACTTACAAAATCTCTGTGCCCTCCTCTTAAACAGGATGAGAATATTTACAAAGAAACTATCTTGGCTCTCTGATGGGTCTCTTAGTTAAACTCCTAAACTTCTCAAGTTGATACAATGCATCAACCATAACAAACCTTCAAAAGATGGCATAAAAATTTATGCCCTTCTAGACACAAGGGCTTACTATGCTTTCCATTTAGAAATTTTTCCTGGGACTCAGGCAGTGGGTGCCTATTCATATAGTACCAAATGATGTGAACAGACTTATTTATCCCATCTCCCAAACTAATCAGAATATGAACATTCAACAATTAATTTACCAGTTTCCAATTGATGTTACACTTGGTAATTGAGCACAAGTTGACCAGCATAGTAACTGTACACAGGAACCCTGGAAATTCCAAGTGAAATGTTGAAATTCCAAAAAAAAAAAAAAGAATTGTATAGTACAATCGTTTGATTTCAGAAACATTGGCCTTATATATGCTAAAGAAAAACAAACCGATACTGCTGATGTCAATATTGCACCATGATGGATATTTCAATAGGGAAACCTTGACAAAATGGAAGCCTGAGATGGCAAGTTTCTACAGCAAAAACAAAGGTGGAGTAGATACTGTTGAGTTATGCAAGTATGGCACCACTCAAAACACAAAGCATTGGCTAATCATTCTGTTTTACTCAATTGTAAACATGTAAATGTGTGACGTAGTTTTATAGTTTGCAGAGAAAATAACAAGCACAAACTACTATGGAGAAATTTTCTTAGAGAATTGGGACAAGAAATCGTAAGAGATCATTTACAGCAAAGGGAAAAAATGTTTCTGTCCAGGGAACTATGCAAAAAAAAATTGTGAAGTACACTGGTGAACTGACAGGTAAACAGGCAGGTGCAGTATCATAAAGACCTACTATGACAATAAGAAAACAAAATTGATGTCAACTGTGCCCTGCATGAAAGGACAGGAAAGCAAACATATGTGCTACCAGTATAAGCGATATTTGTGTATGGAACATGCCGTTTTCATGTGCAGCTTTCAGACTGCCTTGGGAATGACAGGCAAAGCAAAGATGATTTCTGTGGTAGACTTTTCTTTCTATTTATATTGTAGTTCACATAGGAATTTATTTCTGATGTTATCTTTTAGATTTTGTAAGCAAGTACAAATGTGATGTGAAAATGTTGGTGTTTATTCTAAATGTGCAACACGTATTAAGCATTTAATACTGTATTTTATTGACACTTCATGTCCTTGTTAACTACACATTGTATAATATAATAAAAATCTCCCAACCAAACAGCAAGACCATCAGAGTGTCAAGTATGTCTTACAAAAGGGCCAGGAAAGCAAAATGTGTGCTTCCAGTGCAAGTGAAATGTGTACATGGAACTTACTGTTGTCATATGTGAGGACTGGGTTAAGTGTGAAGATTGAAGTAAAGATTGTTTATTTTATATGGTTCTGTTAGGATTTTCATTGTAGTTCATATAGAAATTTATTTCTGTTATTTTTAGACTACACACCAAAACACAGCTGATGTTGAAAATTTTGATGCTTTTTATGAAGTCAATAAATATTAAAAACTCAACACTTTATTTTTTTACATTTTTCTGTTAAGTAACCATTGTTCAATATTATAAAACTAAAATTTAACAACTCATGAATAGAAATATTCTAAATAATAAATGTGGGTATTATACATCATGCTTTTGCACCTTTGTGACAAAATTTACCTCGTGCCCTTCATGGTCTTTAGTTCAATTTTTTGTTTGAATTTTTTCTCAATGTACAACCAAATTAATAGTAACTTCTAGGTATAACTTTTAGAGTACTCCTGGTCTTCCACCTTCACTAAAAAACCTTGGTAAGTATTGGTGTTAGAAATTCCCTGATTTTTTGTAGAATTCAGTGGTGAACTCATCTGGACCTGGGTTTTCCTAGGTTGATACGTTATTTATTACTGCTTTGATTCAGCTGTTTCTTATTGAATTATTAAGGATTTTTAAATCTTCTTGGTTCTGGTTTGGTAATTCATGTTTCTGAATTCTATTTATTGGTGCACTGGTTTGCCAAGTAGTTGTTAATAATGTTTTTAATATTGGCATTATCCTTTGTGATTTCACCTTTTTCATTTCAAGTTGCATTGATTTATATCTTTTCTCTCCTTTTTTGATTAGATTGTCTGTTTTAAAAATTTTTTTCTGATAGCTAACTCTGCTTCATTAATTCTTTAGATTGTTTTTTGATCCAAATTTCATTAATTTTTGCTCTAATCTTTATAATTTTTTTTGACAGACATCTTTAGTTTTGATTTTTTTCTTTAGAAACTTTAAGGAAATTGTTAGGTTATATATTTAGATTGGCCTCATTTTTGTGATGTGGGTATTCACAGCTATAAACTACCCTCTCAGCACTATCATTGTGTTGCATAAATTCTGGTGTATCCTACTGGCATTATCATTTAGTTTTAGAAACTGTCTTATTTTTTCCTAGGTTTATCCTTAACCCATTGTTTACTTGCTTACTGTAGTTTCTTGCATTTGCATAATTTCTCTGTTTTCTTTTGTCATTGATTTCTAATAGGAGATATTTCAAAGGTAAGAAGGAAAAGAAAAAAAAAAGTTGGGATCAGAGGAAAAGGCAAAAAGGAGAAAAAAGAAACTAACGAAAGAGACAAAAGGTGAGAGAAACCTCCAAACTCCCAAAGCCTCCAGTGAAGGAAAGATTAAATAATACAAAACAGAGACCTCAAGAAAAGATTGAGCCAAATAATAAACTCTTGTATTATTGAATAAGTGCTTTCTTTCCAGCGTCTTCAGTCGTGGGATCCAGCTGGCTGATTTTCTGTGCCCAGCTTTAGGACCTATGGATCTCTGTGGTACCCTCTTTGCACTGCTAGCCAGTCTGTTCCCCCAAGACTGTAGTTATCATCATCCAAATCAGCGCATATCTTCGCTCCCTTTTGTAGATGGGGAATACAATCAGTTTTATGATCTTTGCTGGATTTCAGCTCCAGGGTAAGGTTTTGAGTGGGATGTTGCACTTAATATCCTCTGTCATGGGGTCTGGTTGTTCCCTTCTCTCCCTGAATGTTTCCTTTATCCAGGATCAAGTCGCTTAGTTATTCCTTGCCTCTACAGTCCTCTGGGTGCTGTCCTCATGGAGGAGTGTTGCTATTCCTCCTTACAATCAACTCTGTCTTGTTCTAGTGTGGACAGTCTCTAGTTCCACTAATTTGGTGCTTATTGACCTTATTGGTCTTCAGCACACAAGTCATGAATTATGCCTTGATTAGGCTAAAGAAAATAGCCCAGAGTGCTACAGTTGACCTCTTGGTATGGCGTGCTGTTTTGTCATTAGCTTTAGGAATAAGTCATGGACCCTGTCTTGTTGGTCGATGTGTGTGCTTTGTTGTACCATACCAGTCCCGATCAGCGGTCACTGCCAATATGTGTCCAATGAAGATAAGTAACCCAGATTGTCTTTCTGGATACTGCACATTTATGAGTCATTGCAAACCATTTATTTTTCCAACCATAGCTGTAAATTGCATCTGTTTTCTCTAGAAATGGTGTTATTATTAAACCCAAATTATCGCCTTATCTGAACCATTTCTTGCTATAGGTGAGATACTAAACTGTGGGTTTCCTAAGGGTCCTGGTGTAAAAAACTAATATTATGCTAATATTTGTTTTCTGTCTCTTTTCCTTCATGATTCTGGATGGTTGTTGTGGACTCTGCTTAAAAACTGGAAAATGTCCTCACATGACACTGGCTACACAATGCTGAAACTCCTGCTGGCTCATGGCACATCACAGAAGTGGAGGCAGCAATAAGATTTTAAGAGCTTGTTGCAGGAGGAGGAATATATAGATTCAGCTTTATTTGATTGCAACCACCTTGAACAATAACCCCTACACATGATCCTGAGAAATCCTCCTCAGTTTTCCTGCATAATTTCCCAGGACACTCTGAACCCATACATTCTGGCCTGGATAAACTTGCTTTTGCCAATCCAGGATATATAGCCTCTTTCCTCTCCTCAAGTCCAAATTACAGGGATTCAACAGGTCTTGTTGCTACCCAGGACTGTGGTCTCAGGACAACCCCCAATAAATTGCACTCTGTGCAGTCCTGTATTTATCTGCCTTTCTTTCTGCAGTCTTTTGACATTTGGGGCCAGTCCTCATGTATTAGAACTGGGTTGACTTGGAATGCAATCTGCAGGCCATAGGAAAATTATTTGAATGGAGAGAATTTCAGGCATGGATTTTTAATACTGCAAGAGGTATGGAGAGGTTTGTTAGGGGACACAATATGTGATTGGTAACTGACTGACTTTGCTTCCAAATATTATTGAACTTTGAAGTAGATTCTTTTGTGAGCAGGGAATGTTCTGGATAGCTGGATAAATGAGAACAGAGAGCAAGAGAAAGAGAGAGGGAGAAAGAGAGATAAAAGAAAAGAGACTGAGACAAAGAGATACCTATGCAGGATTTTCTGAATCCCAGAAAGTCTAAGGAAGACACCGTTTAATTAGAGTTCCCTAGAGGCAAATTCAGTATAAAAATTATATGTATAATAAACAAGGGATTTATTCCATTGGCCTACAAGATCAGAAAATGGAAGAGTTCCAATTGCTGTCTGCCCAACTGTAAGCAGAAAAATCCAAACTGACCTCTGGGAGCTGGAGAGCTGGAGGACCCCTAGCAGGCAACTATCGAAGGTATGGAAATGCACTGCAGATTCACCAGAGGGAGTTTGTGTCAAGGGGCTGAAGAGTCTGCACTGGAAGGCTGAAGAATGTGCACTGGAAGGTTGAGGAGCTCTAAAGGAAGAATGGAAGAAAGGAAGAAATGAAGAAAGGAAGAAAAGAAAGGAAGACAAAGAAGAAAAAAGGGAAGCATTTTCTTTTTATTTATTTTATTTTATCCAAGATAACAAGTGTATTGATTCACATCACTAACATTCAGTGTGGGGCTTCTCCACTCCATTTTCTGGCCTGCTTGTCAATCACCCATAGACACACTCAGGTATTACTAATCAGGTAGGTGAATCTTACTCATGTCAAGATGACATATTACAATTCAAGATTACAGATGGTAAATGTCTTAGTTTTATTTAAGAAAATATCTATGTAGAAAGGGAATGTGATCATGATGGGGCAGTCTGTTCAAAGGCAAGCCATTCAGGTTTTCACCATTTGTAAATCTACATGACATGAGGTAATCAGAGGAGTGAGAACTTCCATGTCAGAAAGAACGTGCTGGAAATACAGCTTTACTGTTGCAGCATGTTTTTGGTTCAGGGTTTTTTCCTGTGTGAGCCTCCTCATTTAGGAGATCTTTGCTTTTGGGAGGAAGAATGATGTCAACAGGTTAATTCAATAGCAAGCTCTAGGCCCTCCTTCTTGTGGAAACAGCTACTGAACAATCCATGGACCACTTCGCTTTCTGAAAGTACAGAAACAAGACATACTTGTAGCCAGCCACATTGGTGTCAGTTAAAAACCTTGTGTCATCCCACTGCTATGTTGTCGTTTTTCTCTTGCCATTAATTTCCAAATTGGTTGCACTATAGACTTATAATATGCATGGGATAACTTCAATTCCTTTGTATTTACTTAAGCATGTTTTGCAGGGTAATATATGACCGAATTTTGTTGTGGTGGTGGTGGTCATGGTGGTGGTACCAGGAATCAAACTGAGGACCTCAGGCTCTGTGCTGCTGAGCTGTATGCTGGGCCCAATGGTCTATTTTAAAGAACATCTCATGTTCATCTGAGATGATGTGTATTTGGATTATTTTGCCTAGAATACTCTGTAAACATTTACTAAATTCATTTGTTCAAAGGTTTGGTTCAGTTTTGCTTTTTTTTATAGTTGATCTCTTTTTAACAATGGGGTATTAAGGTGTTCTGTAAAAATTGTTATTGCTTGCTAGATTTTTCATGTCTATTAATAATTGTCTCATCTATTTGATGCTCCAGTATTTGGTGCATACAGATTTATGATTGTTATGTCTTTCTCTTGAAGTTTTGCTCTAACAAGAATACAGTGACCTTCTTTAACTCTTTTGATCATTCCTGGTTTGAAGTTCACGTTGTCTGCAAACAGAATATCTACCCCTGCTTTTTTCTGGGTTCCTGTTGAATAGAGGATATTTTCCATCCTTTGACTTTCAGTCTGTAAATTTCTTTTTGAGTAAATGTTTTTCTTGTATACAGCATCTTGATGGGTTTTGTTTCTTAATCCATTCTGCCGTCTGTTTCTTTTGATTGGTGAATTAACCATTTACATTGACGGTTATAACTGATATGAATTGGCTTATCTTTGTCACAGTATCTTCCTACTATTGGCTCACTGCTTTTCTTCTCTGTTTAATTACTTACCCTTCCTGTTGGTTTCTTTTTATTGTTGTTCTTGAACTTGTGGTCATTTTTTTCTCTTTCTAGAATATCTTTCAGTACTCTGTAGGGTTGTTTCGGTAGTCATGAATTTCTTCAGTTGTTCTTTGTTAAGGAAGTATTTTTCCATTAATTTTGAAAGATAGTTTTTCAGGGTAAATAAATCTTGGTTGGAAGTTGTTTTCTTTGAGGACTTGAAATACTTCACTCCAAGCTCTTTTTCACTTGAGGATTTGTGTTGAGAACTTCGTCATGATTCTAATGGGCTTTCCTTTATAGATGATGTTTCATTTCTCTAACAACTGTTAAACTTCTCTTCTTCTGGTGTATTTCTGAAATTTTGATTGTTATATGCCTTGGTGTAGTTGTATTTTGGTCATGGTTGTTTGGAGTTCTGTAAGCTTCATTTATTCATATGTCAGATTCTTTACCATGCTTGGGAAATTTTCTGCTATTATTTCTATGAAGTTTGTAATCGCATCGACACTGTCTCCAGCTTTCATGTTGTCCCCAGTCAATATTATGTTATTCTTATTTGCTTCATCTTGTAGCTATTGGGCTGATTTATCAGGATCTCTTGCTATTTATAGGATATTTTTCTTTTTACAATCACTAGATGCAATTTTCTTCAAGCTCTGATATTCTATCCTCTCCATTCAATCTGTTACCTATACTTTCAATAGAGGTTTTAATCTCTTAGATTTCTCTTTGGGCCTATTTCATGGATTCCATTTGTTTCCTATGTTGGGTATTTTTGTTTCCATCATTTTCCCAAGCTCATCTATTCTTTTATCTATACTTTCTCTAATATCTTTGATTTTATGAACCATTGTTTGTCCTGAGAGATCATTTTCTCTGTAACTTTTTCCACTCTTTTTTTTTTCACTTCTTTTGCTATCATTTCAGAAAGTTCCATTATTTGACTTCCAATTTCATCTATCTCATTATACTCAGGGCTTGTCCTGGGTGATTTGGGGGTCTGGTGTTGCATTTTCCTTCTGTACCTTGTCATTTTCTGTTTTTCATTTTATTTTGTTATGATGCTTACTGATTTTGTATGATAGATAAGTTTATCACTAGTATTGAAGTTTCCCTAGATTATGTCTGTGCTTCAGATATGTCCTCTAGATGTAGATTTTTTTTTATAGCTATCCCAAGAACCTACCTTTCCAGTTTGAAAAGGAGGCAAAGTTATTATTTGGCTCAGCCCCCAATTCTTTGATACTGCAATGTGGTGATGATTATGACCCTGTACAATCTCAGCATTATTGTACAAGTGAGAAAAACTGATTATAACATATATGACATCTTGGCTAAAGTGGTACAGTCAGTAATAATAATAGTTTCAAGTGCAGCTTAACTGCTGATAAACTATGTTAACCATTAGCCTGCTACCTCCAACCACAAGAACAAACTTGAAAGTTACATAACAAAATCAAAAAGATACCTTTATTGTATGGGGTGATTTTACCTTTCTGCATGGGGGAGGGGTATTACGATGGGTCAGGGATGACATAAAATAATGAATGAGGTCAAATATAGTAGAGTCAAGGCTGGAGATTAAAGAATGATCAGTCGAGTTTTGGGCACCAAGAGGACACAAGGGTGAAAGAATAAAATAGAATACAAAGGAGTAATCAGAAATGGAAGAGATAATGTTTACTCACTGGGAAGTTTAAATTCAAAAAGTATTTGAGGAAAAAGAAAGAGGATCAATAGAGGAAAACAAGGAAAAATAAGAAACCTAAACAATGAAAAAAAGAAGAAGAAAGAGAAGGAGGATGAAAAAGAAAACAAGAAAAGAAAGAGAAAAAGAAAATAAAACAAAACACAAAAGTAACCACAAAACCAAAGAAGATGACAACCAACCAGACTGGGAAAAGATAGCCAATCAGACAAAAAAGGGAGAATAAAACTACTAAAATATTTCTGGTAATTACAGTTGTGTGATAGTGTCCTTGTCAAATTGCAGAAATGTGCTGTGTACTCCAGCCAAATTTACCGTGGGGATTATGCTGGGTATGGAGCTGATCTTGTCCTCTGTGTGTGGAGAATGGAACTGGTCTTCAGTATCTAGATCTGTCAAATACAATGCCTGAGATATCCTAGATATCTAAGAAACAGCATTTTTTGAACTGTAATATCTAAATTTTCCTAAGGAAAGGGGAATAAATCCGTCATTTGTACAAATTAGTACAAATTAGTTTCAATACAAATCTAGTACTGATGAAATACTTATTATATAAAAAAGAAAAGGAATCTCCAGTTTATTTAAATTGCCACTTCTGATTTTGCCCATGAGTATGGAAGGAAAGGGAATGAATGTAGAGAATTCATTTTCTGTGTTGAATTATCTGCTGAAGCCAAGCATGGGGACACACGCTTGTATCCCAGCACTCAGGAGGCTGAGGCAGGAGGACTACTTTGAGTTCAATACCAGCCTGGGCTACATACTGAATTCAAGGCCAGTCAGAACTACTTAGTGAGGCCCTGTTTCAAAAAAAAAAAAAAAAAAAGAAGAAGAAGAAAACACAATAGAGTAGGCAGATTCTCTGCTATACATTTTATAAAATTTATATAATTTAGTTCTTATAACAAACATATACATCGCATTTCAATAGTTATTTTCCTAGGAACACTCAGAATATTTGTGATTATTGCCCAATTTCACCTCAAGTTTATTATTATATTTCAATTTCATGTTGACATTTTAGGTAAATATGTCACCTAAAATATAGTTCTGCCTTTTTTTTTTTTTTTTTGTCTTTTTGAGACAGGGTCTCGCTATGCAGTTCAGGGTGGCCCTGGGCTCACTTTGTAGTCCAGGTTGGTCTTGAACTTACAACGATCCTCCTCCCTCAGCCTCCTGAGTGCTGTAATTACAGGCATGCATCACCATGCCCTGCTTATAGTTTTGCTTTTGGGAAAGCAGTTTGAAATAAATGTCTCGCCAGTGAGTACTCCCTTCTTGATTACTGTCTCTTCAGTAGTTTCAACTTCAGTCGCCTCTTCCTGAGCATTTTCCTCTGAAGAGTTCATAAATGAACCCTCTGTACTTCTATTTTACTGCCCACAGGCTGGTTCAGGGCCTCCCATGTCTCTCCTATAGTTCTCATGTAATGCCAGGCCCTGACCTCCTTGCATGCACCCTCATTCTTTTCAATTTATTCTCCATAGTCTCCTTAGAGCACTTTTTATATAAAACAAATTGAATATAAATCATCAATTTGACCTCTGAATGAACCTCATCTCTTAGCAATAAGTACTCTTATCAAAAGAAATTACACTTTAGGATTAAGGAACTAAGTTTTTTTTTTTTTAATAAAGATGATAGTGAGGATTATGTCTGGGATCTGGTAAAAGGTGAAATAAATTTGTTCTTGACTTCAGCTTCTCAATGCTTCCCTCACTGAGTGATCTTGATGAAGCTGCATATCTTCTACAGGTTGAACTTTTCCTTAGTATAAATACAGATAATAACACAATCATCTTAATATGATTTCTGGTCCAGAATGATTCACATTTGACACTAATAGGGTGTCTTTCATAGCATAAGAATCAAAGGGAAGAAGTATTGAAATAATTTGGATCTGGTATTAACTCCCACAGGCTCCGACATTAAGGATTGGTCCCCAACCTGTATACTATTGGGAGGAGGAGGAGTTTTTAGAAGTGAGGTCACAGGAGGCGTAGCCATGACAGAGTATTTGGATGCTGGTTACACCTCCTTATCTCCTTTGCTCCCCAAACACGATGAAGTGAAGTGGTTTTACCTGCCATATGTTTCCATTCTGATGTATTTTGCTGCCACAGGCCTCACATCAATGAGAGCAAGTTGCTGTGGACTGAAGCCTCTGAATTCACTAGCCAAAATAAATGTTTCCTCCTACAGTGTTTCTCTTGGGTATTTTGTCTCTGCAACGAAAAGCTAACACAACTGTCATACTGTAATTCTAAAGAGTAGAACAGTGAGTCATGACAGATATGTAGAAATATGGACACATAAGGAAAAGAGATATAATAAACTTCAAAACAAAAAACAAGATAAACAGCATTATGAAAGCATATGAAAGCAAAAACCTTAGTGTTAAAAGTTAATATATTGAGAAATACAAAATGCTGATGATACAAAGCAACACATAAATCACTATTAATTCTGGGGATGTTAAAAGACAGTAGTCTAAAAATAGCTGCATAGAAATATGTCCACGTATATCAAATATAACAAGATCTACTTCAGAGTAACTCAGCATCTAATTATATAATTTTCGTATCATAGAAAAGTTGTCTCTATTTACCTATCTTTTCCAAATTTTTTCCAGCAGTAATGGGAATTGAACCCAGGGCCTTCCCATTCAAGTACCTCCCCAGTCCTTCCTTCTATTACTTTTTTTTTTAATTTTAAAACAAGGTCTTCAAAACATAACAACAGATTAATCTCCTGTTGTTATGTTTTGAAAACCTGTATAGCTTACAGTGTTCTCCTTTGAAATGCTATATTATGTTTGACTCTATACTGTTTTGTTTTGCTTTTTTCATTCTGTTCTGTTTTGTTTTGTCCTATCTTCTTTAAAATTAAAAAAAAAGTTAATACATAAAAAAAAAAAAACAAGGTCTTGCTAGGATGCTCAGACTGGGCTTGAACTGTGATATTCCTGCCTCAAACTCTCATGGATAGGATTACAGACATGAGGCACCATACCTGACTTCCAGTTCTTTTTGTGAACTTCCAGTCATTGGAAAGAAGTGTACATAAGATATTGGTTCTTGGGCATTATGTTACTAGTGATTATTCCAGAGTTTTGTTTACAAAGCACATAACTTACTGAAGTTTTTCTTACACAGTTACATTTTTAAAAATTTACTGTGGTTAAAATCAATACATTCTTGATTGTTTCCAGGAAAAAAAATAATAACAATGAAAATTAGAACTTAACAACTGAAGATTAGTGAGATTAGTGGAAGCACATAGCTGTAGGACAGAATTACAGAAATCACCAGGGTTACATGCTGATTTTTGTGAAGTCTCAAAAATATGATAATTTTTAGACACTTAAAAATCATGACATTCTCATTGCATGATTGTTTTTGCTCCTATTCCACAACAATTATCTCTCTGTTCTTTAGCAAGTAAATCAAACCTTTTGAGGTCTGACTTTGTAGTCACCCTTTCCTAGAAATGTTTTGTGCTTGTCCTGAAAATGGTAGCTTTTAAAAGTGATGCTGCCCACCTACTGAAGATGAAATGCAGCTCTACTCTCTGACCTTAAAAGATGTGGGTGTAATAGCCAGATAGAAGGACAGAAATCAAACAGTAGATGGATGAAACAAACCTTTTTTTAAAAAGATGATACGTGTTGATCTTCATCTGCATTTGCTAACTCCCAGAAACTTTTTCTTGATGTCCAGGGTCATTAAGCATTAGAACAGAGGCAAAGTCAAACTAACACTGGCTTCCATTGTAGGGGAAGACTTTCCACGTGTATGTCGGCTTGGCTGAGTGCCTGATGTATGACTTTGGGAGACGATCTCTTTCCTCTCTAGGAAATGTGACTGTTAAAAGTGATAAGTTCTATTAGTTTTTCCATGGAATTTCTGTTTCTAGGATTACAGTTGAGGAGGCAGTTCATGGCAAGGATCTGAGCAGTTAATTACATCCTTTTGGATACCGGGTCATTATAAAGAAGGTAAGAAGAGGGCATGTAGTGAGCAGAGGGAGGCTGATTAGTAAGTATTCAAAGGTTAGTTTGTGTCTCCCACTCCTCCCTCCCATTGATTTTATGGCTTCTGCATGTTATTTCTGTAAAGCATCTCTAACTCCCTTTCATGGGCAGAAATGTGTGAAGGGTGTTCCTAAGAGGTTGAGAATTATTCTTATAAAGGAGGAGACATTAAATGACTCCCTACTGTACCCAACTCTTCCCTTCCTGAAAAAGAGGAGCAACTCTTTATAGAGCAGTCTCTGACAGTCTGAATTAAGATGCATGAAAAGAATGATAAAAATCAATGACACATATGTGTGTTGTGACAAAAAGATATAGTATGTAGTACTGAGGTCAACTAAGAAAAAGTAATGCTATTAGTAAAGTGAAATTGATACAGGCTTTATAAACCTAGGTCTAGAGTCAGACAGACATTTGCATGCAGACACTGCGAAATTCAAAGCCTGTGTGCAGGATTAGGGACTCAACTACAAGTTTTTAACCCAGGATTATCTAAGCATTTGTAGTAGCTGGATAAATGTGAACTGTAGTTTCAGTCATTTAAATATATCCTGTACTATCTATTCACCTCTGGAAAAGGCATTTTCCAGGAGATATTCCTAATTTCCCAGAGGCTTCTATTTAAAATGCAAATGTTTGAACTTAGCAAAATGATTTTATCGGTTATCTTTCATAACTCAGACTAGAGCAAAACTATTCCTGTGGAAAAAGCACCAAACATAGAGTAAAAAACTGAATTCAATTAAGCACAAGCTATCTGACATTGGACAAGTTAATCTGTGCCCATTAATTCAAACAGAATGAGGACTATGAGATCTTCCTCACAATAATATATGAAAAGTGACTGTTATTTTTACCAGGAGAAAATTGACACTCCAGGTTTCAGGTGAAGCTTTGAAGGAAACTTAAGTATGACTGGGCAGTACACACATTAGTAGTCATGGAGAGAGAAAATATGATGTCATAGCCAAAAGCAAGAGTCAGTGAGAGAGACCAGGGATGTACTAGGGTGATGAGAAAGACTGCTTCACAAAGAAAGCACTATCATTTCCAAGGTCACAGACATTCTTCCACGTGTTTCTTTCAGTTCGACCTTGGAGCAGTCTGTCCCACACAGTGGCTCTGGAAATTTATGACAACTCATCCTTGATTAACATGGGACTCCAAATGTTGGTGTTATGCTAACTTCCTGTATGATGATCTAATATTCTGACTTGAAAAAAAGTTAGAATTTAATTTCTGTCCCTGCACTCACCTTCAGGACATCCACTAATAAATAAACTGCATATTATTTTGTAGACTTGGTGATGAACTAGAAATTAGAATAAGTTACAATTGTTGAAGAGAAAATTTTTTTTGTGTGTGTGTGCTTCTTTCTTTTTTTATTTTAAAGAGAATAAAAACAAAACAAAACAGAGTAAAACATAACAAAGCAGATCAGAACAGAACAATGCAAGCAATACAGGTCTTCAAAACACAATGACAGGAAATTAACAATGGCTACCCTAGCATCTCTTGTTTTCTTTGAAATTGTTCATACATTCATATACAATAAACTTAAGCAAAACAAAATAATATAAAACCAGCTAAAACAAAAGATTGAAAGCATTACAGGCCTTCAAATCAGACAATAAGAAAGCAACAATGGCTACCTTAATGTCCTTTGTTTTCTTCAAAAAACCTGATCGTATCTTTTCATATATTGCAGTCAAGTAGTAGAAAACAGACTTAAACCAATTAAGTCAAAGAATAAAAGCATTATTGGACTTCAGAACCTGAAGATAAGAAATCAGCTATGGCTACCATAATGTCTTAGAAGAGAAAATTTTAGTATTATTGATAAAATTATTTCACTCCCTGATTCAATCCCCCATACATTGTCCAAACACTAATTAGCACAAATCATAGATTTACTCTGCCTGATGAAACAGTTCTATTTAACTTCAGTTACAGTTATACAGGATGGTTTAGGACTGGAAGAGTTTGTGGCATGACACTGTCATAATTTGGCAAGGGAGAAAAAATCAAGTACAACCAGTTCTCTGTCATAATGAGCTTATTCATAACAATCCCTCAAGAAACCTCAATTCAATTTATCCCTAGTAGTAATTAAGGTTGAACAAGCACATTTTTCTAAGGGGTATTATTGGAATCATTCACTTTCTTCTAAAGAAGCTAGATTTGGAGATACTCTGCACTTAGGATGTTCACAATAAATGGATAGTGATAGCAATCTTACAAAAGTCTTATAAAAACGATCCATGTTCAGCAGCCACACTTTGTTTAGGAGTACAGAAAAATGGGGCTCCTTTCTCTCCAGAGTTGGTGGTGCTGAAGAAAGACAGAAAGTCAAGAGAAAGAAATAGTGGAAAACAGTCTTTAAAATAGGAGATAAACACAGAAGAGAAAATAAGTGGAGGGGAAAATATCCATGCTGGACTTTGACTATGAAATATAAATAGAATTTTATCAAGCGGAGGGCACAGAATGAGTATAAGAAAGAGTATTTCAGCAAATGTCAAGGTGGATTTGAGGAGACTTTAGTGAGTTTGGTAGCAAAGTGAATTAATTTTTGTTCATAAATGATAATGCACTCTTCTTTATTGTTATTTATTTATATTCTTACTGATACTTGTCAGGTCCATCTAAGTCTTTTATAAATAGTCTTTTAAAATAGATGATGTGTAACTACATCATCAAATGATATTGTTATTAAAGTAAATACAAACTCTCGAGTGTTTAAAAATTGAATAAACATTGAACAGTTTTGAGAGCTCCAATAAATGGTATTATCTATGAAATTGTCATAATCACAGGTCACTGAGAAAGCTTCATTAAGTATGAGCTCAAATAACTGAGATCAGGGCCAGGGATCTAGCTCAGCAGCCTAAGCGCCTGCCTGGCAAGCGCAAGGTTGTGAGTTCAATCCCCGGTGCCGCTAAATATATTGACAGTGATCATTCTTGCTACTCACATTCTAAAAGAACCACTATGGTCAGTGAGATAAGAGAAGGGAACAAAATTGATGATACTTATGTGCATAAGAAGCAAAGTGTTTTTAGAAAAGCTTTCCTATTATCCTGATGTCCATTCTTATAAGATGACAGAAATTGGTATGTCTAACAAAACTTCTAAGTAGAAATTAATGGAATTGATTTATCTTTAGGTCTGTCAATCTCTTTATCATGTCAGTGGTGTGTAGATAAGGCTTTGATCACACTGAATCAGAGAATATCTATTCATTCTGTTTGTGTCATATATGGTTTTCCAAACCTGTATGCAGCTTGATGTTCTAACCTTTATGTAGATTGTTTATTGTTTGCTTGTTTGCTTGCTTGCTTGTTTAATTTTGAAGAAGATAAAACCAAAAGGGATCCAAAATGTGGAATAGATATCATAAAAGTGAAAGCGGAGGAAATGTCTAAAAAGGGTAGGCTGTGGTCATTGTTAATCTATTATCCTGTTTTGAAGCCCTATATTGTTTTCATTGTTCTGTTTTGTTTGGTTTTATTCTGTATGTGTTGCACTATAGACACATAGAACTATATCTACCAACTCAGGCAACCAGGTATATTTTCTGAAAATTACATTCATATTGAGGACAAATAAAACATATATGTGCAAGGCATTATTTGATGCTTTAGGTGTGTTTGTGAAGAAAAGGAGTATTTCTTCATTTGTTCCTCCTGTATCCCACTATCCTCCTTTTGTAAGGCAAAACTTTTTCTTATGAGAATTCCGTTGAGTGCTTACATAATCAAATGTATTTAAAATGATGCAAACAAAGTTTCTTGTAGAATATTGATATATTATACACTTAATTTTACTCTTTGGGAGTTCCTAGAGATATTTGTAAATAGTACCAAGCAATACACCTATTCTTTCATAACCAATGCTCATTTCCAGTTGCACTGTAACTGAATTAGTTACACCTTTTCCTGATATTTTCCTAAAAAGCATATAACTGGTCTAAAGTTTCAGAGATAAATCACTGGAGGAAGACCATCAATCAGGATTGACTGCAAGAAGGTCACAAGGCATAAGAAATGTCTTCTCACAGTTAAAAACTCAGAATTAAAAGTAAATACATCATTTTAACTTTTGAATGCAATTTACAATCTGGCACTGTGTTAACAGATTTTTTCCTTAACACCCACATGCTAAGGAGTTTTGTGTCAGAAAGACAATACTGCCCACATCCTCAGTCCTCACGGATACCCTGTGTGGCAAACTGAATAGGAATCATCAGTCAGAGATGATGATTCCTTGTCCTAAATGATGATTTCTTATCAACATATAAAGTCATTGTATACATGTATTTACCCAATATCAAACTAAACTGAGCCAAAATGTTTTGAAGTAAATGCTATGTGCCTTCTTGGCAAACAGTGTCGATCTTGTTAAATTATTCCTGAGACATGGGATGGACTCAATCAAAATATTGTTATGAAGCAGTGTAATGAACTACAGAGTCTACCCAAACCAGCATACACACTTCATGAAAAAAAAAACCTTGTATAAATATTTTGATTCTAAATTTATTGAAATACTAAGAGACTCATACAAGTTACCTTTGGCCTCTGCAATTACAAGAGGTGCTCAAAGTGGTGGCTGTGAGCTTCCCAACATTTATTAGTACAGAGAACTGTGGCCTGGGTAACTTAGTGATTGAGATTGCTGGACATGTATTTTTAATTTCTTCTCCAGGGACTGGCAGTGTGTGGGTTTTCTGCAATATATGTCACCCTCTAGGGTCCCCTGTAAGAGGGTAACAGTATCTGTTGAAAAAGTATACTGTTTTTCTTTTCCTGGAGTGTGAATACATTTTTCTTGGTGGACTCTATTCTTTAGTTGTATTTACTGAGTTGTAAGAAATTCTAAACTATATCTTTGATAATTGCAAAAAATAGTTTACAAATTTAAAGATTTTAGTGATTAAGCCTCATGCTGAGAGCATAACAAATTAATTTGACATATTAACAGATAAGAAAAAAAATTAAAGTCACTTTAATGGGTACTTAAAATTTACCTGACTAAATCAACATACACTTCTGATCTTTAAGGAGCACAAATACTACCCAAAGGATGCAAATAAATTTCCTCAATTGAATTAAAGGGGGAAAACACATGAAAAGTGTGTAGCTAACATCATACTTAATGTTAAACCATGGTGTATTTTCTCTATATGACCAAGAACAAGGTATTTCTGTCTTCTCATCACTTCTTATCCACTTTGTAATGGATTTCTAGCCATTTCAATAAGAAAAGAAAACAAAAATTTTTAAAAACAGATAACACAAATGAATGAGACAACTAACAGTACTTGAGGTCTATTTATTTGTTTGTGTACTTATTTATTTTTATTTTGAAGAGAATACAACCTAACAAAACAAAACAGAATAGGGTCAATCACAACAAAACAATGAACATGGTACATGACTTAGAAACGGTAAAAGGCAATCAATAATGGCTACCATAATGGTTCTTGTTATCTGCAATATAATTGCTCATACCATCAAGGATAAACAAAATCAAACAAAATAGAACAAAATAAAACCAGTAAAAAAAAAAAACAAAATAAAACAAACCAAGCAGAGCAAAAGCAATAAAGAACATCAAGATATTAGTAAAACAGCAGTGGCTACCATAATGCTTCTTGTTATCTTCAGAATAGTTGCCTACACCTTCAGACATAATACAATCAAACAAAACAGATTAGAGTAAGATCAATCAAAACAAAACAATGAAAGCAATACAGGGTTTCAAAACAAGGTAATTGGACATTCTCAATGGCTGCAATTGTATATTTTGTTACCTTTAAAATAGCTGTCCATGCCATCAAGTATAATAAAATCAAACAAAATAGAATAAAACAAAACTAATCAGAACAATGAAGACAATAAGTTTCAAATTATGATAATAGATTAACAGTGGCCACTGCCTTACCTTTTTAGATAATTCCTCCCCTTTGACTTTGCAAATATGTATTGTGCATTTTGGATACCATTACCTCATTTAGTTTGTTATACTAGGGAGACAACATGAAATTCACCCATGTGACTCTGAACCATTTGATCCATGAGCATGATCTCAAGTTTCCTCCATCCACCTAAGAGCTTTGAGGTTATCTTCCTTTATAGCTGACTAGGTTTCCACTGCTTAAAATGCCATGTCTTTCTTATCCATTCTACAGTTGATGGGAAAGCTACCCATATTTTTTTTCTAGCTCCCTGTCACATAGGGCATTGTTCTCTGAATCCTTTGACTTTCAGTCTATGAATTTTCTTTCTAGTTAAATGTGTTTCTTGTATAGAGCATATTGATGATCCTGTCTCCTGATTCACTCTGCCTGTGTTTCTTTCTACTGGTGTATTGAGGCCATCTACATTAATGGTTATGGCCCTCTTGCACTGCGTTGTCTCTGCCATGCTATTTTCCTGCCATTGGCTCCCCTTTTTTCCCTTCCATTCAATTGACTGTCCCCACTTGATGCTCCCCCTCTACCATTGTTCCTGAGACCATGGTCCTTTTTATCTCTCTCTAGAATGTCCTTTGTTATTCTTTGTAGGGTTGGTTTGGTGGTCATGAATTCCTTGAGTTGTTCTTTGTCATGGGAGTATCTTGTTTCTTCATTAATTTTGAAAGAAAGTTTTTCAGGGTACATAGTCTGAGTTGGAAGTTGTTTTCTTTCAGGACTTGTAATACTTCACTCCAGCCTCCTCTTGATTTGATGGTTTGTGTTGAGAAGTCTTGTAATTCTGATGGGTTTTCCTTCACAGGTGATCTGTTTCTTTTCTGTAACAGCTTTTAATATTCTGTTCTTGTGTTGAATTTCTGGGATCTTGATTATTATATATCTGGGTGTAGATTTGCTTTGGTTATGGCTAGTTGGAGTTCTATATGCCTCACTTATTTGAATGTCACTTTCTTTTTCCATGTTTGGGAAGTTCTCTGAAATTATTTCTTTAAATAGACTCCTGATGTCACTCATCTTGATCCCTGAATTTTCACTCACATTTTTAATTCTTAAGTTATGTTTCTTTGAGTTGTCTTGCAGCCATTAAATTGTTACGTCTTGGTTCCTTGTTACTTTTAAGAGATCATTCCTTTCGTGATCCCAAGCTGCAAACCTATATTCAAGGTTTGAAGCTTCAGTTTCTTTCAGGTGGTTTTTGCCAGCTTTCAGTGGAGTTTTTAATTTCCTGGATATCTCTTTGAATCTGTTTCATGCATTCTAAATCTCTCTTATATTGTTTATTCTTGGTTTCCCTCATTTTCCTATGCTCTTCTATTTTTTTATCTGTTTTCTTCAGAGGTGCTTAGCAATTCTTTTACTATGTTTTTCATTTCTTCTTTTACCTGTGATAGTATTTCTGTTCTAATTTCTTTTATAGCCTCATGAAGTTGTTTCTTTACTTCAGTTGACGTCACTTCAGACATTTCAGGTGTGCAACTCCCAATCTCTTCCATGTTTAACTCTCTTGGACTTGCTTGCTTGGGTTGGATGCCAGAGATTGCCTTTTCCTTCTCTGCCTGGGTTCTTCCCGACATGTGGATAGTGTGGTCCCAGGCACTTCTGGCACAGGTGAGAATTTCTCTGAAGGAGACCATTTGGTTTTTCTGGCCACTGCTAGCTATGGGTATCTGATGTTGGGCACCTGTGCTTTTGGAGTGAGCTGAGTACCAGCCCCAAGGCACCCTTGGAGTTTGCATGAGGTGGA
Organism: Cuniculus paca; assembly: GCA_004365215.1. Lineage (NCBI taxonomy): Eukaryota > Metazoa > Chordata > Mammalia > Rodentia > Cuniculidae > Cuniculus > Cuniculus paca. Next base: position 22,813 of record RJWT010004703.1, read on the forward strand.
GCCAGCCAGGGCCTGCTGACCTAAGCTGGCGGAGAGGTCAATATATTTATGCAAATTTAAAAATTATGAGAAATATACAAAACAGAAAGTAGGACTAATGCAGAAGTTTAATAATTCACATATAAATTAAGTCACGCATTAAAGGTGAATGATTTTACATATTTTAGGCAAAATAATAAAAAAATAGTTTTTAAAATATCATTTACAATAACCTCAAAATTCAATATAGTAAAATATGTGCAATTTCCCTACACTAGAATGTACAACAGTGAAGATAACTATCAATGCAACCTAAGTAAATGGAAAAATATATATTGGTTTTAATATTGTTAACCCTTATGTTAATCTGATTTATAGAGAGAAAACAACCTTAAGTACAATTTAGAATATTCTATAGACATTGACCATGTCCTAAAATTTATATTGAATGCGTGAGACCTGGAAGATTGACTTAAAATATTTTCAAAGAAAAAGCTATAAAGTCTCTAATATATTATTTAAAAACTTGCTAGTTTCACTGACTACAACAGCATCTCTTATATGAAAGAAGACAAATGGATAACACTAACAAAATGAAAAATCCAGAAACAGGTTAATGTAAACAAAAAATGATTTCTTAAAAATGTACCAGGTGAAAGGAAAGAATTTCAACAAATGGTGCAGGCATAAATACATACTTATGTTAAAAAATTGTCTCAATTCCTATTTTCCAGTATGTGCACATGTTCACATTAGGATGTGATCACAGCTAAATATCAAAGCTATAATCATAAAATGTTTAGAATAAGCATATGAGTATATATCCATGACCTTGAAGTGGACAAAGATAAGTTAAAAGACATCAAGAATACTAATGAAAAAGGTAAAAAACATGATGAAGTGTACTTCATCAAAAGAAGAATCTTAAAGTCTAGAAAAGTGAGGATATCTTGTGGTTTTTCTGGAATTTTTTAGTAAAATGTTGCCTCCCATAGTTTTCAGCTTTGTGTGTCCTGTGGTAGTATTTACCCACTCTGCTATTTAGTGAAAGTGATTTGGACTCTGTTCCTATATTCTTCAAAAAGAATTACTTCTAGTTATATAGCATCAACAGATTCAATTTTATGATACTTTCATATGCTAGTTTACTTTTCCCCAATACATAGTCATGCACACTATGATTATTATTTGTAGTTGTTCTGCAATGAGGTAGAAGATGTGGTAGGAGAAGGATGGAAGTTGTTTGGAAGAGAAATGTAAGACACTAAGAGGAAAGTTTGAAGAGGGGTTAGTGACAGGTGAGAAGGAAAGTTTGATGTGGGGCCTCATTCTATTGGAGTACTTCTCATTGAGCTGGAAACATTGCTGAGGGAAAGAATGTTTTAAACAGAATCTCAATTGCACAACAAATGAAAGCAAGAATGAACAAATGGATTATGTCAGACTAAAAAGCTTCTGTAGAGCAAAAGAATCAAACAGTAGAGTGAAGAAACAACCTACAGAATGGCAAAAACATTACCAGTTCCTCCTCAGATAGACAAATACTATCTTGAATATATAAAAAATTCAAAAAAACTGGAATGTCTAAAATTAGAGACACAGTCAAGAAATGAACAAGAGAAATAAACAGATGCTTCACAGAGCAAAAAATACAAATGGCCAACAAATACATGAAAGATGTTCAATGTCTCTGGCCATTAAAAAGATGTAAATTAAGACAATGCTAAGATTCCATTCTATTCCAAAACTAATGGTAATAATCAACAAATCAAATAATAACAAATGCTTGCATGGTAATGGTGAAAAAGATACCCTCTTACATTGTTGTTGGGAATGGAAACTTGTAAAATCATTATGGAAATCAGTATGGGCATTTCTCAAAGAACTAAAATTAGAAATTTCATATAGCCCACCTATCTCCACTCTAGGTATCTTCCTCAAAGATCTTAAAACATCATGCTACAGCGATATATATGCACACCAGTGTTTACAGCAGGACAATTAGTGCTAGCTAAATGCTGAAAGTAGCATGTATACCCAACAAATGATTGGATAAAGATAATGTGACATCTATATGCAATGGAATACTCCTCAGCCATAAAGAAGGACAAATTTGAGACATATGTAGGAATATGGATGCACCTGGAAAATAAAATGTTGAGTGAAATAAACTAGACACATAGACTTCAATAGGGTATAGTATCTTTCATCTGAGTGAAGCATACTACAAACAGAGACTAATAAAGGATGGCTAGAAGGAGACAAAAGGATAGATCTCTTGCAATGGGGAAAGGTCCAAGGGACAAGGGTGAGAGGTGAGAAGGAGGGGTAGTGAAAATAAGTAGAATGAAGATCTGTCATGTACTCTGGTATAATAATAACCTCAATGGATGTAAATGCTATATGCCACAACATGAGCTATGATTAAAAATATCAGCATGATTGAAAATCAGGTTGGGACACTTAGAGGAGAAGGAGATTAAAAAAAGAAACAAATACCTGGGGTAGGAGAGCAGGGCATGGCAAAAGCTGGCTGGGAAAGTAGGTGTGACTGATTAACTAAAAGATCCTGGACACATGTGCAGAGCAGTTTCCAAGGCCCTGCATGTGGACTTCTCATGAGAACTTGAGCAGGTTTTCAGTGGAATGGCCCAGACCTGATGTCAGCCTGAGCTGTGGGATCCCAGCACCATCTCTCAAAACCTGGTGTAGAAGTTCTTGCCAGTTTCCTCGAGATTTAGGCAGCAAAGAAAGACACAGCAATGCCATGAACATTTTGTCTTTGCTCTTACTCTAATTTTCTGTTTACTCAGCCTAAACTTGCTCCTTGGACCCAGTTTCTCTCCCACTCTTCACTTTTACTTTCTCAAATAAACTTTGCCTCTACTTTTTGCTCATTTTATTCAATTCTTTATTCCAGATGAGTAGAACCTAGAATCTAACTCTAGAAGGAGAGGCAAGCAACAATTAGTCAGTGAACCACTTTTTGGAAACTTGCTCCCTAATAACGTATTTACTCTTGAAGATGATTGTAAACTGCTTGTAATCTAAACACATACTAATAAAAAAGAGAAGACTCTTCTCATCAAAACAAATGTTAAGGTACTGAAAAAGCAAAACACAGATTGAAACAATATTTTCAATATACTCGTGTGAAAAAATATTTACTTTCTGCCCTCTGAAGAATATCTACCCAAAACAAATACATAAACCAATAATAATGAATACATAATAAAAAGAAAGTGTCCAGTATTTAAAATGGACAAAAAATCACAAACATTTTATAATAGAAGAAATGTTGATAACCATTAAGTCCATAAAAAATGCTTGATATCATTAACAAACAGGAAAAATTGTATCAAAGTAATGAACATATTTCATTGCACACTCATGATGACTATAATTTAAAAGACTCAAATAAATATTTATTAGAATATAAAACAAGGAGAAAATCCATGTATCTAGTTTGAAAGTTCTGCAACTACTAGGCAAGCTCTTTGTCACCTGTAAAGCTAGTGGCAGAGCAATTGTGCTCTTATGTATCTACACAAGATAAATGAAAGTTTAAATTTACAAATACATTGCATAGGAGTATGTACAGTAGTTTTATTAGTATTTTCCCAAGGCCAAGATCAATTCAATTATCTATGTATAGAAGAATCCTTAAACATATAGAAAAACAGCAAAGGACAGAAACTGACTCCTAACACATACTACACAGATAAAATTAAATAGATACTACACAGATAACACCTGCTACACAGATAAATTAAACACCACAATGACATCATCCCACTGCATGACTCTTGTTATGGTTTACATCTAAAATGTCTCCCTCACATTCCATATATTCAGAAGTGGAGCTTTGGAAAGAGAATCGGGTCATGGAGGTGCTCATCAGGCGATTAGTCCAGTGATGGGCTCATTGCTAAATGCTCTGTAGGAGGTGGGGACCTCACCAAAAAAACCAGGTCCCTGGAAGCATGACCTTGATGGTGTACCCCTGTCACTGTTTCTCCATTCTCTCCCTGTTTTCAGGCTGTTGTGGAGTGAGAAGCGTTCTCCTGCCAGGCCCTCTGCTGTGCCATTCCTGCCTGAGAGCCAATCAACTCTGAATTCTCTCTGATCCCTGAGCCTACAGAACCCTTTCCCTCTTTAAATTGTGTGTGTCTGGTGTTTCGCCCCAGTAACAAGCAAGTGACTATGACAACCCAATTTTATGAAATCTCACAAGAAGTAGAATGAATTTAGGGAAGCACAGGAAAAGCTCTGGTTCCATGGGAGAATAAACAGTGAAGTGCTGGAACTTTCTGGAGTGGTGGGAATGCTTGTATCTAAGTTGAGTGTAGAGACCAAAATGTGCCAAATTGTGTATTTGTTTTAGAAAAATTAAATGTTTGGCCTATTTGAGATAACTCAGAACTGCAATTACCAGGATACTTAGAATCAAATTATTCAAAATAAGATTCTCTTTGGGTTGCCGGACACAAGAATATAAAAATCAGAAATGCTTTTAGAATAGTCATTTAAAACTTACACTATATCAATAATCAAACATTTTCCAAGTGCGACTTCATCCAAAATGTATATATAGGGAAAATTGTGTAGCTCTATTAAAGAAGATAATGTTAGAAAAAGTTGCATGTTGCTCATTTGTGGTATCCTTTAACAGTAAAATGATTACCAATTCTCCTAAATTAATGCATTAAAATTATTAAAATGATGACAAAATTCAAATAGCACATTTGTGTAAACTGAAGGGGAGATCTTGAAAATTTAAAAATGAAAGAAAATTTGGGAAAAAATGAGATAAATCTTGTTCCAACACATAAGGAATTATGCATTAAGCAGTGTTCATTAAGAAAGGGGAGCACTGATGTTTAGAAAATGATAGAAAGTCACAACATAGATGTTCCATATACAGTAACCTGTAGTTCTCAGAAGAGATGTATGGAAATCATAGGGAAAGAAAGCATATTCTAAAGACAGTGCTGGACCAATTGACTAATTATAGGGAAACATTTAGAATTGATTTCTACTTCCCAACATAAACAAAAGTAAAGTCCATTTTCAAGAAAAATTAAATATGAGGACATAACATTTTGAAGGAAATATCAGAAGCATATCTTTATGATCAAAAGGCTGAAATTTCTTTAATAAGATGTATTGAAAAAATTTTGTTGTGTGAATTTAGATTAAAATTAACTTTGAACAAGAATCCTTTCTCCTTTCTAGAAGCTGTGTTCTTAGACACATAGAGCAAGGTAAAATATTGCTGCAAAAATTCTATGGACTAATTGGCTTGAGAAATTTTTAACTGTAGGATGAAGGGTGGCCCCATGCAATATGGGATGATACAATAGTAGTATCAGTTACAGTCATTTCATGAAAAAAATTTTCTGAAAAAGAGTGGCAGTTTATGAAATAAGGTCTCTGTTTATGCTACTTTTTTTGTTTGCTCTTAAAGTGGCATTATGCAATGCCTTCAGTTATCAATTTAACTACAAAAGAGGAATGCTGTTTCCTTTTTTTGAACTTTTTTTTATTTTGAAGAGAATATAACTAAACAAAATAAAACAGAATAGAGTCAATCACAACAAAACAATGAACATGGTACATGACTTCTAAACAAGATAAAAGGCAATCAATAATGGCTACCATAATGCCTCTTGTTATCTTCAATATAAGTGCCCATAACATCAGGGATAAATAAAATCAAACAAAGTAGAACAAAGTAAAACCAGTAAACAAACAAAACAAAACAAAACAATAGAAGCAATACAGAACTTCAAGATACTAGTAAAACAACAGTGGCTACCATAGTGCTTCTTGTTATCTTCAGAATAGTTGCCTACACAATCAGAAATAATACAATCAAACAACACAAAATAGAGTAAAATCAATCAAAACAAAACAGTGAAAGCAATACAAGGTTTTGAAACCAGATAATTGGAAATCCTTGATGGCTGCAATAATATATTTTATCTTTGAAATAGCTGTCCATGCCATCAAGTATAATAAAATCAAACAAAACAAAACAAAATAAAACAAATCAGAACAATGAGGACAATATGAGTTTCAAATCATGATAATAGATTAGCAGTGGCCACTGCCTTACCTTTTTAGATAATTTCTCCCCTTTGACTGCCCCAGTATGTTTTGTGCACTTTGGATCACACTAACTCCTTTAGTTTGTTATACTAGGGAGACAACACGAAATTCATGCATGTGACTCTGAAACATTTGATCCATAAGCATGACCTCAAGTCTCCTCCATCTACCTACAAAAGCCTTGAGGTTATCTTCCTTTATAGCTGACTAGCTTTCTACCGCATAAAATGCCATGTCTTTCTTATCCATTCTGCGTTGATGGGAAAGCTACCCATACTTTTTTCCTGGCTCCCTATCACATAAGGCATTGTTCTGTCTCATTTGATTTTCAGTCTATGAATTTTCTTTCTAGTTAAATGTTTTTCTGGTATAGAGCATATTGATGGATTCTGTCTCCTGATCCACTGTGCCTGTGATTGTTTCTATTGGTGCATTGAGGGCACCTACATTAATGGTTGGGGCCCTCTTGCATTGCATTGTCTCTGTCATGCTCTTTTCCTGTCACTGGCTCCCTATTTTTCCTCTCCATTCAGTCAGGTGGCCCCACTTGATGGTCACCCTCTGCTGTCATTCCTGAGATCGTGGTCTTTTTTACCTCTCTCTGGAATGCCTTTTAGTATTCTTTGTAGGGTTGGTTTGGTGGTCATGAATTCCTTGAGTTGTTCATTGTCGTGGAAGTATCTTGTTTCTCCATTAATTTTGAAAGAAAGTTTTGCAGGGTGCATCAGTCTGGCTTGGAAGTTGTTTTCTTTCAGGACTTACATTACTTCACTCCAGCCTCCTCTTGATTTGATGGTTTGTGTTGAGAAGTCTGTTGTGATTCTGATGAGTTTTCCTTTATAGGTGATCTGTTTGTTTTCTGTAACAGCATTTAATATTCTGTTTTTGTGTTGAATTTCTGGGATCTTGATTATTATATATCTGGGTGTAGATTTGCTTTGGTTATGGCTAACTGCAGTTCTATACATCTCACTTATTTGAATGTCACTTCCTTTTCCTATGGTTGAGAAGGTCTCTGAAATTATTTCTGTAAATAGACTCCTGATGTCACTTGTCTTGACCCCTGCTTTTTCACTCACATTTTTAATTCTGAAGTTATGTTTCTTTGAGTCCTTGTTATTTTTAAGAGATCTTTCCTTTCTCAATCACAAGTTGCAAACCTGTCTTCAAGATTTGAAAGTCTATCTTCAGTTTCTTTCAGGTGGTTTTGCCAGCTTTCAATGGAGTTTTTAATTTCCTGGCTATCTCTTTGAATCTGTTTCATGCATGCTAAATCTCTCTTACATTGTTTATTCATGATTTCCCTCATTTTCATATGCTCCTCTATTTTTTTATCTGTGTTTTCTTCAGAGGTGCTTAGCAATTCTTTTATTATATTTTTCATTTCTTCTTTTACCTGGGATAGTATTTCTGTTCTAGTTTTTTTATAGCCTCATGAAGTTGTTTCTTTATTTCAGTTGCCATCACTTCAGACATTTCAGGTGTGTGACTCTTGATGTCTTCCATGTTTACCTCTCTTGGACTTGCACTGCTTGGGTTGGATGTCAGACATTGCCTTTTCCTTCTTTGTCTTGACATATTCCTGGGTTCTTCCAGACAAGTGGGTAATGGAGTCCCAGGTATTTCTGGCATTGGTTACAATTTCTCTGAAGGGAGAATGTTTGGTTTTTCTAACCAGTGCTAGCTGTGGGTATCTGATGGTGGGTGCCCGTGATTCTGCAGTGAGCTGTCTTCTGGCCCACAAGGGCCCTTGGAGTTTGCACAGGGGTGTAGCTGGCCGCAGCCTGTGGACCTAAGCTGGTTGGGAACCTAATTGTGATGTTCTCTGGAATGTGCTTGGGAGCAGAACTCAGTCCAAGCAACTTCTGCTGGTCTGCATCCATCCTGGAACTGCTGGGAGAAGCTGGCAGCAGTCCTGGCCCCAGGCTTATCCTACTAGATTTCAAAGTGGCTTCCATCCAATACTCTCTCCTGTGGGAGGACTGAGTCATGTGTACTCATTGCCAGCCAGTGTAGACCTCCACATCTGCTACTCTCCTCCACCACTGTGCCTCTCCACAGAGACCTCTGAGGTCACCAGCAAGCACCACAACCACGGCTGTGTGTCCCCAGGTTCCAACAGCTCCTCTTGCAGGGTGAGTCTGGCTTCAGGCTAAGGCAATGGGAGCTACTACCTTCTTCTTCCCTTAAGTTTTTCTTTTTACTCTCTCTGTGGGCTTCAATTCACATTTTATATTCTTTTGGGTGCGGGGGACCCACTTCCTTCCTTCTTGTCCTCTCCATGATGTTATATTCCAGCATCTAGACTGTTTCTCTCAGAGAGTCTGTTTACTCTGCTGCTTACTGTTCTGCCATCTTTCCAGAAGTTATATACTGTATCATTAATACTTATGTTTAGTCCTGCCACTTTTCACTCCATAGCCTCCAACACACTAAGCCAGTGCTCTCTCACTAAGCTACAGCCCCAGGAAGTGTTAATGCATGTGTGTCTGTCTATCTGTTCACACACTCATACTACTCCATGAGCTCACTTTCTATCATATTATTTCCTTATATTTTTTCTGGACTGTTTCTCTCAGAGAGTCTCTTTACTCTGCTGCTTACTGTTCCATCATCTTCCTGGAAGTCCCCAACATTGTTCCTTTGTGAGTTTTCAGCCATAGCTGGGTAGCCATTCTACCTTGCTGAACTGTGCTACCATAAAGCCATATTGATAAAAGCTAGTATTTGCAATGTACCAACTTAAGAAATCAAGGGATGCCATAAGCAATCCCATATTTCCATTTATACTTAATAGACTGTGACTTCTGGTGCTACTGAGACAGAATTAGGTATAATGGCTAGGATAGGGAGGGGAAAGTGATTTGTCCCCCAGCTTGGCTCTGTTTGGTTCACTATAAGGCCTCCCACTCATTTAAATATTCTGGCTGTCCCTTTCAGACATCTGAGAATGGAATACCAAACCAGCTCCTTTTCTCAAATCTGATTCACCTGACCCAAATATAAAAGTAAGGAGTGGGGATCAGGTGCTTGCTATTGAGCGGCAGTGCAGAATACCAAGTAGGGACAAAGGCCTCAAATCTGAGTGTGTGACTGATGCTAAGTGTCTTGGTTACTCAGACTTACTTTACTGATTTTTGAGAAAGGAATGCAATAGTATCTTCTTTGTACATTTGCTGCTAGGATTAAAAGTCAATGCCTACGTATCAATGAGATCAATACTTCAGATAGAATATACACTCATCAACTGATACTTCTTTTTCAATAAGTATATCATTTATTTTGTTTGTTTTATTCAACAGTCCAGAATGGTTCACATTTGGTTTGCTTTACACTTATATTGCTATGTATTATTGTAAACACTGAAAAAATTTCCTTAGTGTGTGCCCTTCTATAAGTGTTCTTGTGAATTACGTTAGAATTCACTTTACAACATGTTCAGAGTTGGTTTACCTCACAACACTTGGAGATCCATAAGAATGAGACTTGTTTCAGTTCTGTTCCTTTAGGGATCACAAAATGATTGACGTTAACTGTCTTCTGAAAATGGGATGGCTGTCAGGAGATAGGGTCGGAGGCTCAAAACACTTCAGAACAGAGGACTCTTTTGATCAGTGTTGTGAAAATCAGCACTATATGTGGGCATTTTCAAACATTCCCTTAGGATATTCATTCAGAAGGGTTCCAGGAGGAAAACCTACTGCTCACAGGGAGGTTTTTAGCTTTTTTAATCTTAGACAAGGAAC
>RJWT010004704.1:0-32636 GCA_004365215.1 Cuniculus paca
TTCATAAGACTGCTGTTCCTGTAATGGAGAAGGCTTTTCCTGAAGAGCAGTGGAGCGATACTGGGCTCTCCCAGCTCTCTTGAACATAGCTGGAATTTCCTGCAGCGGGTATTGAGTCACATGACGGGGAGCATGGCTTTGCTGACTTGGAGGGTTCAAGAAATATTGGTGCTTTTGGTGGGGGGGGCACTGAATAAATGTTGGGTCTTATTTTTCCTCGTGTCAAAGAATCTTTAATATACCTTATGTTCTATGACGTGACATACGCTGGGAATTCTAACAGGTGTTTCAGGATTTTCATCCTGAAGTGTGTGAGGAAAGGTAGCCAAACTTGGCAAACGCCCCCGCTCCACTGGCACCCATAGTTGGGAGTAGCAGTTTTTCTGTTCTTGCTGTACACTTAGGCAAGAGAGCCACACAAGCTGCTGAGATCCACAGCCAGGATTTTGACTGGCAGCAGGAACAGAACGGAGTGTGTTCCCTCAGCCTGATTCTTCCTTTTTCCCAAATCCATGGTGCTATATAAATTTTTCTGGGTTGCTCTCTTGAGCTATTGATAGAATCAAAGTGTAAAATTACTATTTGTCAGCTAGAAGTACATTACAAACAAAGAAAAAAAGTACAGTGTTACAAAGCAGTTCTTGAACAGAAAACTATAATGTTATTGAACTGAGAATGGAATCATAAAAAAAAAAATAGAATTTGGATTCCTCTCTGATTTAATCTTTTTCTAGACTTTTTCCAGAGGGAAGTCAAACTAAGATTTGGATGAATAAAAATAAGTCACAAAGTATAACCACTCAGTGCTTGATCTCAGTCTTGATGAAAGTATACCTTTTAGAACCTGGAGTGGGCACACACCTGTAATTGCAGGACTCTGGGAGGCTGAGGCAGGAGGACCACAAGTTTGAGCCCAAGGTGGGCAGTACAGAAATTTAGGGATACCCTGTTCCAACATAAAAGATAATAAAGGCTGGGAGTGTAGCTCAGTGCAAAGACCCTGAGGTCACTCCTTGGTACTGGAGTGGGGGGGGGAGTTTATTTTTTAGGAGAATATTATAATTTGTAATTGTTATTAATCTACTGATCACTTTTCTCTTTTTACAACGGTTTAAAAAGTAGTTCCTAAGTCATGTTCACAGTCTACCTGCTTGAAAGTGCTCATTTGCTAGTGTACAATACTAATAGGGTACAACACTAAAAAAAGTGCCTTACCAAAGGAGAGCATACTCAGGATTGGTACAAAGTGTTGGGATATGATAGGCTGCCTCCAAAAGTAATTTAAAAACTACTCTTCAGTTGGGCTCTCTGTGGTCAGAAAAAAAATTTTTTAAAGTGATGCAATATAATGAACAACAGCAACAACAAAGAAGAACTCAGAACAGTTAAGTAATTTGGAAATGAAAAGATACACCAAAACATCAATTATGAGGACTATGGCATTTTAGAATCCGTGAATTTTATTTTTCCAGCGGTTCCAAATGGCTGGCGAATACTTAGGGATTATTAAACAAATGAAACGCGTTGACTAACGGTTGCAGTTTGTTATCCTTTCCCTGCCCCAAATTTTAGCCCTTCCCCACCAAAAAAAACTACATTTTGATTTTGGGAAAACTGGGCTAACCTAGGACTTTCTAAATAATCCCTTGTTGGCTTGACTGGATTGGCAGATGTCCAGCAGTGTCAAGCCATTTGCCACCTGACAGGGAGCGTAGTCAGCACTTTCAGTCACTTAGCTGTTCTTTCAGGTTACTGGTATGAAGTGTACCCTGAATATTCCCTTTGTGGGGGTGCACTAACCCTTTGACTAGAATGTTCCTCTTCCATTTCATAAGATGTGTCCTTCCTCCTAGGTAATACATCCCCTTAAAACGAGCTGCTATTCTAATCATAATCTAATTCGTGGGGCCATTTTTAAAGACCCTTCACTGTTTTCACCTTGTTTCTAAATGAACAGTTACATCACAATTATTCATCTGTGCTGTTTGTGGGAAGTAGGAGTATCACTTCATTACACTTCAGTAACCACATTTCCTTGTTTCTGCCATCTTGGAGAGTAATTTGGTATAATAAAAATTGTACTGGGCTGTGGATAGCAGTGGTGCTGTGAGAGTCAGACCAAAACTTGTGCAGAAGAATAGACTTAATTCTTGTGCGTGTTTGAATGTGTACAAGTGGGGCAGTGTCTTATGGTGCGTTATCGTAGCGTCTCACATCTGACTTGCCAGCACGTAGGAAGTTTGTTTTGGTCTCAAAATGTACTTTACCCCGTGGTGGCTGGCAGGGTACAGTACTGTTGACATCACTGTGTTTCAAATAGAAAATTAACAAGTAGCTACTGTTTTGATTGCAGATTCCCTTCCCAGTCAGTCCCTGAGAGAGAAAGCTTTTTCTTTTGGACAGCAATACTCTCAGCCCCTTGGTACCATTAAATCAGCCAATGGGGGCTGCCAGAATAGAAATGAACACCAACAAAGGCTAAATCATAGAAAACTGTTAATAAGCCAGAAATCTTTAATGTTCCAAACTGATGTGAAAGAAAAATAATTAAAAATATTCTCTGCCACCCACCGCTAAGTTTTGACAGTAGTTCAGGTCCAGAGCCTGATCTCCTCCCAGAGTAGTATCCTTTCCCGCCACCCAAATACCTGGAGAGTTGCCAAAGGAAAATAAGCTATTTTGTATTTAGAACAAATTGCCACTGTTTGCTCCGGTGATGTGGCCCTATTTCCCAGACTTTGAAACTTGGAACACAGAAAGTTCTTGTGTGACCAAATAAGAAATATGTTGAATGGACAATCAAATTTGTTTTTGTGTTTTTAAAAAATTAAATCTTTTTAAACAGATAAGGCAGGGAATACATGTATAGAAACTAAATTTAGCAGAGAATGGATATCAAGTGGGCAATTTCTGTTAAGGCACTTTACAGAATTTCCATATAAATTCCAGTAAAGAACATAAACTTCTGGAACAAGATTTTAATTTTTTTGGTCAAATGAAGCTGTCAAAAATGAAGTCTTTCTTAGAGAAGAATGCAGGACAATAAAAAAAAGATAGTAGTTGTTTTATGTGTTCTGTGCATTATGGCCTTCAGCTGATCAGCAGTCCGGGATCCAGCAGACCATGCATGAAATAGTTCCATCTGATTGTACTGTTTAGAGGCTTCAGCAATGACAAGTATCGCAACTTTGGTTAGAGAGTTTTAGAAATACCCACTGGAAATTACATCTCTTCTCCACTGCATGCTAGTCTGTTTGGTATTGGAAACATGGAAATGATAAAAAGTATGCATTCAGTCTCAAAGTACAGTGTAATTAGTCTAAAAATCAAGGTTATCGGAAGGAGTATGACAAAGAAGATGTTACGGAAGAAATTAGTTTGAGTATAGGCTGAAAAATGTGTTAGATACCCATTAGGGAGACACTGGAGAGAAGGGCATTGCAGGTAACTGAAAAACATAAAAAAGTATTTGGTCGTAGAAGAGGTTTGCAAGGGTGTGCGTAGAGGGAAATGAGGCTGAAAGGTAAGGAACACAGGGCAAAATTACAGTCTTCAAACAGCTAAAGGTTACTGCTGGAGCCTTAAAAATTTTCCCAGCGTCTAGCACAGTGGCATAACAGCAGGGGCTCATTGTCTCATTGATGACCATTGTGCGTCCTGAGTGGCACTGCATGTTCTTCACATCTCTGAACTGTGAAATCTAGTGACACTTCGGCCTACACGGAATCTTCGTAGTATGAGGAAAAACACACTGCAATTTTATAATTATACACTGAGTGCTCAAACCTCTCTCCCTTTTTCCCTCTTGCCTATGCTTTCTTCCTGCTCCCTGCTCCTCCTCTCCTCTAAATCCCTGGGAGACATAATCTAAGCCCTAAGGCAGAAACAGTGTTCTGAAGGCCAGCAGTCTAATAGTGACCTGTGCTAATTTGCTTTAAGAGTCTGAACATAGATTTCTGGAGGTCCTGAGATGTGTTTGAAATAATGTGAAATTTATTGGAAGCCTTGTTTTAAAAGTGCATGTTGCATCATCTGTGCTTGTTTTCATATGAAATAATGTTTTTCTTCCAAATATTGGGGAAAATAATTTCTGGAGGATATGTATTTAACCTTAGATTTTCACATACTGTCTGGTTCAGTGATGAATACCCTAGGGCTTATAGGGCCTACCCTTGGAACTGCTTAGATTTTAGTGGGAGAGAGTGGTTTTAAAGAGTCTTTTCCAGAGTGAATTACATGGATTGCAACTTACTTTTAATTCTTACTTTATGTAGATGAGCCTTTTCATGATGACATTGATACGACAGTAGAATAATTTAAATTACTAGAATATTATACAAGCTGGGTGTGGTGGCACACACTTGTAATCCTAGCACTCAGGAGGCTGAAGCAGGAGGATCACTGTGAGTTTGAGGCCAGCCTAGGCTACAAAGTGAGTTCAAGCCAGCCTGAATTGCATAGGGAAACCGTGGCTCAAAAAGACAGAAAAAAAATTATATAGTAAGTCCCCGACTTACAAACAAGTTCCTTTCTGGGAGAACATTCATAAGTTAGATTCATTTATAAGTCTGACAGAGTGAATCTTACATACTTTTGGCACAAATACACAATGTAAAGCATAAACCCACATACACAAATACTGTAAATACACTATGTTTACTGCCCCTGTTCTTTAGAATTGTGCCAGTGGTTGAATGATTCGTTATAAGAATGAGCAACATCTGCCATCTTTGTTCCTCAGTCCAGTCTCAGTTATTTTCACCTTTGCTTCCATGGTTATTGCTTTGTGCTTCTTAGCCATTCCCTCCACATCACCACTGCTTTTGCTCTTACTTCTGAACCTCCTGGGCTCTGAGCACTATGCTCCTACTGTACACTCTCACACAGTACAGTACAACTGTGACAATGTCCAGCAGACACGTGTGTTTACTTTCACAATTTATTTGCATCTACGAATGTCCATAATGACAAGTCTGTCCATATCTGAAAGTTTGCAACTCCAGTGTTCCTACTTTGGGGACTTACTATATATAGAATACTGTATAATTTACAACTTTATTTTACCACTTGTTGATATTCCTGCTTGATTATTTTGCAAGATACTAATAAAGAGGATTATTATGTGAAGGCAGCTTATTTGAAAAGTGAGAAAAGGGTTCCAGTTATTTTCCTGTATTTATTTCTGCTGTCATTGAGTCCCCTGACTACCACAGTCATGTCTGATGCTAGATAAATGCCACTTGCCTACCTGGGTTACTAGTCTGTTTTCTGTAAGGTAGATAATTTGTAAATTGTAGGTAAAATAAAACGATCAAATAGCATTTTATAGGAATAGCTTGTCTGGCTTCCTTGTTTGTTAAAAAGTATACTGAACAGCAGAACACCATCATATGCTTTATTAAATACATGAGCAGCAGCATGCTTCATTTATCTGGGTCCATTTTTAATGTCATCTTTTTTCAGAAAAGTAGGCAGACTTTGTGTATCTTGAGAGATTTCTTAATCTTAGAGAAACCTGGGTATTTAGAATGTGCAGGATGAACAGCTAGCTGCTGTCCCGTGCGCGAGTGCAACCACCACTGTAGCTTTGAAGAACCGTGGCCTTGGGAGGGGAGGACTCAGCCTGTTGGTAATGCCGAGCAGAGAGGAAAATACAAGCACTTGACCCTATCACCTGAGTTGTTTTCCATTTTGACTTAGGGAAAGTCGAAGTGTTGGTATCCTGTAGTGAAGGAATTAAAGACAAGCAAGTTTTGATGAAGGACCACGCCTCCAAGGAAATCAGCCAGTGGACAATTCATGGGCCTTGTCAGGAGTCAGATTTCTTACTGTTGGGCAGAGGGGATTAGGTTTTCAAGAGGCAGCTTGAAAAACATCAGAATTGGAAAACATCGTATGATACTTGCCCTTTTTTTTGAAAGGGAATTCTTTCCTCTCTCCTCTCCTCCTGTGACTGTGCTGCTTTTAGTTGATACACCTATGCTTTAAAGTATCATGGTTGTTAGGAGGGGCCGTTTTATAGCAAAATTATTTCCCTTAGTACTTTGTGGTATGTCAGTTTGGCAGTAAAGTTTACAGGGTTTGAAATCAAAAGCAACATTGGTTCCTTCAGAGAAAAATGATCCCAGTCTATCAAAACAAAAGCCAAACAGACTCTAATTGTTCTTTTTCCCATAAAGGGCTTGCCTTTTTGAAGGTGTGGGCAATTTTGATAGGTTTCTTTTTTCTAACAGAGCTAGTGGATGGGAATTGCCTTTTTCCCCTGGGTAAAATCCATGTTCCAATCTCATTTTAGAACAGACTTCAAAGTGTCTTTGAAAATAAAAAGAACATTGGTATCTCTCCATTCTCTAGCTCCCTTTCTCTCAGTCCTCTCAGTTTACTTCTTGTGCAGTATCTAATCCTAACTTTGCTTTACCATCACTTATGTTAACTTTGGAAAAATTTTTAGAGTTTTTATTGAACCATCCATATGATTACAAGTGTGTAAGTTAAATAAGTGCCAACCAGGAGCTTAATTTTTTAAAATCATTTTCCAGGAAGTCTAGTTGCATAAAGTTTACAGTGTCAGTTCCTTCTTTTTCTTGGAGGACTTGAAAAACATCACTGAATAATACTTGCATTTTTTCCCCTCCAATGAATAAGGATTTTCAAATCAAGCCTTTTTCTTTTGTGTCTGTCTTCTTTCCTTCCCCCAGTCTTACAGCCCATGATTTGGCAACCCCATACAAGAGGCTCCTGAGCCACCAGTCACATGAGAACGAAGGCAAGAAAAGACCAGATGGTATCGAAAGATACGCCTTTCTGGGTCGTTAGTGGTTAGTTAAGTTTGCAATCTGGTTACTACCAGGGATACTACAGGGAAAGGGTAGAGAGCCTATACTTGGTGTTCTAGAAGTTTGGTGGAGAAGAGAAACACATGAAAAACGTGATTTAACTCCTTACTGTTGGAAGGGTGCATTTCTGTAAGTGGAACAGAAACACATGTGGAAACTGTCTTCTAGGGAGGGGAGTATGAAAAACATGGTCAGTCGCTGAATTTCAGTGGCATGGTTGGTCCCCTCGTTACTCCATTTCCCAAACGCCTGTTTCACGTGTATGTCCAGAAACTGAGGAAATGACACATAGCTGCCACAGAAGCAGCACTTGCCACAGGAGAGCGGACAGCGTCGCTCGCCTCTTTCGCACAGGCACCTGTTTGGGAGGGGACCATATCAGCCAGGCATGGAGAGTGCGCCCCGGCCTTGGTGAAATGAGGCTGTTTCCTTGATGTATGCCATGTCACAGAAAATGTTTACTTGACTGAAGAAATGTTCAGTAGTGGGTAATAAAAACTTTTTCTAAAAGAGGAAATTCTGTCTTCAGTTTGCATTTAGGCATTTTTAAAATCTTGACTTCCTTGGTGTGGTAACTCCTGATTTATCACTTAATAAATTTAAGTAATTTATTGAAGATTCCAAGACTGCTGAACCTAGTGGGTATTTCCTTCTTTATTGAGTCCCAGGTCAGATTGTTCTCCCTTGAATGAAAGAAACTAAGGTATTTTTAATTTTAGGCTTAAATTTGGTCCCAATCTATAAGCTTTGGTATGTTTACTCTTAATTACCTGGAAAATCCTTGCTTTTTCCATAAACAGTATCTTTAAAGTCCAAAGTCAAGTTTTAATCTTTTATAAATCTACCTCCTCTAATTCAGTCCCTCCCTTTATTCGGTCTATGGCCCTTGATACTTGCACAACTCATTTCAGTATGAACCAAATAAAGCAAAAGAAGCATGTTCAGTTTTCCCGCTCAAGCAAGTGTCAAACAGTGCTGAGAACACAAGTCGTGTATATTCAACTGAATAATTTTTAAAAAGTCATTTTCCTATTTTCACTATTTTAGTTTTACGAAACAAGAAATTCTCTCTCTCTCTCTCTCTTTCTTTCTTTCTCACTATGCAGTTCAGTTTGGCCTTGTGCTTGCTTTGTAGCCCAGGTTGGTCTCAAACTTGCAAAGATCCTCCAGCCTCAGCCTCTTGAGTGCTGGGATTACAGGCATGTGCCACCATGCCCAGCACACTTTTTATTCTTGATGTGAAGCTGTAGTAAAGAATTAGAAGTTTCTCAAATTGAAATGTAAAAACATAATTCCTGTGTGTATACTGAATTTCTGGAGGTAAGTAATTTAAATAAAAGCAACAAAGCTATTAAGGTAATTACTAGTTTTTATTGGTAACTTTTTTTGGTGTGGGGGGGAGATCTTTCTGAGACAGGATTTCACTATGCAGTTCAGACTGTGTAGCCCAGGCTGGCCTTGAACTTGCAGCAGTCCTCCTGTCTCAGTCTCCCATGAATGCTGGGATTACAGGCATGTTTCACTATGCTTGTTGATAACTTTTTTAGAAGACTGAATTCAAAGTAACTCCTTTACTTATATGCCACAATAATCCTGATTCATTGAAAGGCACTTTCTATATGTGGGTTTTGTTTTGTTGGCCTGCTTAGCATTAACGATCTGATCATACGAGATTCCTTTACCTAAGAGATTTTGATAGCATAGCAGAGGACAAGAATGTTAAAGATTGCCAGGTGTAGTATTGCATGCCTGTGATCTTAGCATTCTGGGAGGCTGAGGAAGAAGGTTACAAGTTTACGCCCAACCTGATCAATTTAGTGTGAGACCCTGTCTCAGCATAAAAAACAAAATCCAAATGTAGGTCAGTTTGAAGGCCTTGGATTCAACCCCCAGTGCTCCCCCCAATTTTACATATAGATAGATAGATAGATAGATAGATAGATAGATAGATAGATAGATATAGATAACTTTAATTTAGAAAAGGTAAAAAGAATTCCTTACCACAAGTATGTCAGGTTTCATCCTGGGCCTAGTATTAGACTTGAGATAATGAGCTTAGGAGATTTGGAATTGAAATTCTAACATACTTTTTACTGTAGCTGGGCTAGTGGTTGCTAGAATTCTGATAACTCATTAGCCAAACCTCCAGCCTCACTACCCTTAGTCATTCTTTCTGCCAGTGAAATAACTGGCTGTTTAATGCCTTCTCCTAACCCTCTTAAAATGCTAGTACTTGAGAATTTCACTTGACATTATTTCTTGTATATTCAGACAGGCCAGTTTGGTGAGTGAGCTAGTGAAACAATTTTGGTCTTCTGTTGTAACTAAGTTACAACGTTTTAAAAATTATAAGTAAATTATGAACACATTTGTGTTTTTCCTTTTCAGATATACTGTAACTGGTGATTAATGTTTTACCTTATGAAGCACCGGACCACAGACAGGGACTAGTATTGTTTTAGGATGAAATTATGTACTCAGAAACTCGCTGTTATCACCATGATCAGTTCCTTTTAGAGCACAGGAAAGGCAAATCTGAGACTTTTTGCTAGCATTTCCAGGAAGAATTGTCCCTAACTTTTCCACAAGGTAGGTGAACTAGACAATGCAGTGACTTTCAGTAAAGAACTGTTATTCTTGTGAAGAAAATTGGAGGCAAGTAATGAGAGATGGTGTAAGAGAGAAGAAATACAAAGTAAGTTAGAGTAGGTACATTTAGATAGGAAGCAGAAAACTGTTTTATTGTTGTTTTTGTAACTAGAATTAACCAGAGGCTATGTATTTGTCTTAATCCTATCCTGGCTAGCCAAAGAATTTTGTTGTTTCTATTGTGTCAAATCACATGAAATTGCCACTGTTATAAGTGAGAAACAGTTGAAGATCAGGAAGTTCATGTGGTTCAGTCTAATAGATAATGAAAGTATGTACCATGCTGTAGATGGCTAGTAGCAGGGGTAGTGGTGTGTTGTGTACATGTGTGTGTTTATGGAATTAAAAGGCAGAGGAAATTGGAAGCTTGTGAACGTTTTATACCTCCTTGAGGTGCTGAAAATCCCTATTCTAGCCTGTGGTTTTATGCATTCAGAATCAATTATAATTGCTCTGCAGTGTTTTTGCACTTTCATAGTAATAGTTGAGACAGTTTGTAGGGTGGACTGAAAAATAAACCATCTCTGATGGATTACCACCAGGGCTAATAACTTGAAGTGACTAATCTATAGAAAACAACAGAGGGCCCCCCCCCCCACACACACTTGCAGATACTTCAAAGAATGAGGGCTGAAACACGGTTACAGGCTGAGTAAATGCAAGTTATTGCCTTAAAATAGGTTTCATGGTGTTTCTAGTGCAATATCCAGGCTGTGCTGACTTGACTTTTTGTCTCTTAGGCGAGCTCATCTGCGCCTATGTTTAGAACGCTTGAAAGTTCTGATTCCTTTAGGACCAGACTGTACCAGGCACACAACGCTTGGTTTGCTCAACAAAGCCAAAGCACATATCAAGGTGAGGATTTTTACTTTCAGATTTGTGTATGATTCTCTGGATCCTGGTTTCATTAGTCATGATTTCTGTTCATATACATCAGCTAGCTCACCATACCCTTCATACCTGGTATCAAGAGAAATGTTTCTAAAAACTTAACCAGCTAATCTCATGGGAGCAACATAAACTGATTAGACTAAATTACTTTGACAGTGTGGCCATCTGAAGACTCAAGAATGTTAGGAAAATAACAATCACCTTTCTTGATAGCCAGGAGGGAGGCAGTTGTGCCCTCTGGTGGAGATGGCTTCACTTGGCTGTAACCCTCAGTACTTTTCCATCAAATACCACACTGCAAAGGAAGTCTCTCCTTCATGGAGATTGTTTTACAGACTTTTATTTGTTCAAGTAATGTAGCAGTCATACGCAAAAAAGTACAAACAGCATTATTTTTTCGGTTTAAAAAAGATGTGCTCCTGTGTTTTTGTATAGGCAGACACATTTTCTGTGCCAGAGTATTTTAAGACATTAGCTAGAAATGTTTTAATACTTTAAAATGTGACTATACAGATGTAAATATCATTCCATCGTTTTAGAAACTTGAAGAAGCTGAAAGGAAGAGCCAGCACCAGCTTGAGAACTTGGAACGAGAACAGAGATTTTTAAAGCGACGACTAGAACAGCTGCAAGGTCCTCAAGAGATGGAACGAATACGAATGGACAGCATTGGATCAACTATTTCTTCAGATCGTTCTGATTCAGAGCGAGGTAGGCAGTGTGTCTAATGAATACTAAGCATCTCTATCTGGATTTAGGCAGGGTAGATTGGCAGGCACACTGTTTGCTTTCTTTTTAGCCTATACTGTGACAGTCTGTTTTATGCAATCACATTGTCTTCCAGTGCCTGTGTGAATTACTTCTCTTCTCAAATATATTTTATACATATTGACTTTTTAAAACAAATATATTTAACTGATTTGAAATTTTAGCATGGTGGTACACACCTGTAATCCCAACTGCTGGAGAGGCTGAGGCAGGGGGATGACAAGTTCCAGGTCAGCCTGGACAACTCAGCAAGACCCTGCCTCAAAATTTAAAAAATAAAATAAGGCTGGGGATGTAGTGGTAGGGTGCTTCCCAGCATGCACGAGGCCACGGGTTCAATCAGCAATGTAGGGGCCTGATTATAATAGTTTACTCACTGATGTCCTTTGTCCAGTCTAGGATCCCATGCAAAATTCCCTGTTAACGTTCGTTGATCTTTTTTTAATGACCATAACACTTACTGGCCTTTTTATATAGTGCTTCCCGTTTGGGTTAGTCTCATGTTTTAAAATGATTAGATTTGAAGGTATATGTTTGGAGCAACAAATACCACAGTAGTTAGGTTGTGCCCTTCAATTCATTGTGTCAGAAGATACGCTGATGTTACATTAATGGAGATAACGTATGTTTTTAAGTACCATATCCTTAATTTCTCTTTACACCTGTTGCAGAACATCAGTCTTTGGCAAAATTAAAGTACAGGGACCCCCCCCCCAAAGGTCTGAATTTTACTGATTTCATCTATAGGCTCAGCCCACCTCAGGCCTTACACCACAACAAAAGATCCCAGAGGTGAACAATGATGACCTTAACTCTTACATTTGAGAAAATAAAACTAATGAGATTTTGAGGATTCTAAAATACTAGACAAGTGCCACTTAGTCTTTTTTTCTGAAACAGACTTGATTTTTTTGTTTTGCGGTCCAAACATACTCAGAAATAGATTTACGCTTATGCACCCATCATTCAATTTTAGTAACTGCTAACAATCTTTCTTTCATCTACGTCAAATCTGAAACTTCAGGCTTCGTCTGTTTTTAAAACGACTGAAAAATCCTGAGTTTTCATTCTAGTTCTTCAGTGAAAAAAGCAATTTTAAACTGTTTTAAAAAACATTATTAAGTAGTATTGATTTTAGTATTTAATAAGATATGATAGCTGGGGGTCACATACATATTTAGGATTTTGTTTGGTTTTTAATTGTAAATTCTACCACCATAGTGCCTTTGCAGTAATTCCTTATATATCTTACTATAATCCAGAAACTAATTTTAAACCTCAAGCCCTTATTTCAAGCTGTGTTAGGGATCTAGAGATACAGCTCAGTAAGAAAGCACTTGCCTACCATACAGGAGGTCCTGAGTTCTGTTCTCAGACTCACAAAAAGGTCAGAGACTTCAAGCTGTATTGGATGCAAGGAAATTGAATTGTAAGACAAAGCTCTCAAAATCTACTTTATAGTGATTGCCTTATTTTAGTAATTTTTTGGATAAATTATACAAGTCTATAGAAATTAGCTGTGGAATGATACCACCATAGGTCTTGATGGACATGTTTTCTAGTTTGCCTGTTTTTAAGTTTATGCTTTTCCTCCTCTTAAGCAAGCCTGATTAATAAACAATGCTGAGAATTAGTTTCTGGCTTAATGCAAACCAGATGTTACATGTTGGGATCTTTTAATATTAAGTACTAATTCCCAAATAGACTGAGTGCTTTTAGAGAGGTCCAGACAGACTGGCGTCAAAGGATTTTAGTAAACTTGCTGCCTAAATTAAGAGCATGGTATAGCAGACATTCTTCTGTGGGGAAATATTCCTGTCTTCACTTTGTTTGTCTGTTCTCCAGAGATCACCGATAATATGTTTGTTGTATAACATTTTACACTTTTATTCTCATGTCTTTTAATTTTTGAAGGGGCATGTATAGATGATTGCTTTTTTTCCCTTTCTGTTTTGACAGAGGAGATTGAAGTGGATGTTGAAAGCACAGAGTTCTCCCATGGAGAAGTGGACAATATAAGCACCACCAGCATCAGTGACATTGATGACCACAGCAGCCTGCAGAGTATTGGGAGTGATGAGGGTTACTCCAGTGCCAGTGTCAAACTTTCATTCACTTCCTAGAACCCAGCATGACATAACATTGCAGGGCAAAATATTCACTGGGCCAATACAATACAATCTCTTAAATTGGGTTCATGTTGCAGTCTCCTCTTTAAAGCTAAACAAAACTATACTTGAACAAGGTCGAAAGACTTGTATTTAAAGCAAATACTTAGCAAAAAGTGGGGTAGAGCCTCCCCAGCAGAACAAATATTCAGAATATTCATATTGGAAAAAATCTAATTTCTCATGACAGCAGCAAATGTGAAATTACCTTGATTTGATTTAGTTGGTTTAAAAGAGGACATTGGAGAGTCCATCCTCTTTCTAGTTTGCTCATACTACATTGAGTAGACACATTCAAAGATGGGGTTATGAACCCTTCCCGAGCTTTATGGTCCTAGAAACAAAATCAAATCTATAGTGAGGAAGACTAGATAATCAGGCAGTAAACTTGCGTAGCTAAAGAGCTATTAAAACGCAGCCTGGGACAACTTATCATGAAGCCTGTGGATGATCAATTCGTTTTTAGAAAACTCATTTCATGCTCTACAAAAGGAGACTCCCAAGAAGCCTTTTGAAAGGGATCATCATGCAGCTCAGCTTTCTGTTGGATTCCATGCTAAGCAAGTTGACCTTATCCTGCATTGTTAGCACTAGGGCACCAAACCGCCAGCCACACCTGATGGCCTCTGTCACACAGGCCTGAGTATGGATTGGGGGCAAGAAGGAAAAGCTCTACGTGCCTCCGAATCTGCGTGAGTCAGAAGAGTTGCGCATGCAGATTAGCAGGCCAAGGTCTGAGCCATGGCAGCATTTTTATTTGAGATTTTGATAACTTTATATGTGTTGAAAACCAAAATGACATCTTTTTAAAGCTTGTCCATAAGTAAACATAGATGTCTTTTATAGTGGAAAAACATTGGGAAAAATCTATTTTGATGCATTTGATAACAACACCTCACTCTTTATAGTGCACAAAATGAATGAGGTCTGGGCTAGGTAGAAGAACAGTCAATGCTGTTTTTGTTTTTAGAATCATTACCCTTACCAGCTTTTAACCCATCTGATACCCACAGTAGACACACTATCATAGTTAACATAGTTAAGTTCAGCACTTACTTCATTTTACTGTAAAGATTTGCTTCCATGTTCTACAGTCTCGTCTCACAGTCCCACTGTGCAGGTGCTACTGTTGCTCTTACGTTTTCAGAAATGTTATTTTCTTCTAAGTGAAATTCCTAGCCTGCACTTTGATGTCACATGTTCCCACTGTCTTTCAAACGCCAAGGTTTCCCTTTGGTCCTCACCCTTCCCCAAGAAGGCCTTCCTAGGGACCTAACCTCCTCACACACCCTGTTTGGACTTTGTATACTTTAAATAATTTAACTACCCTTAATTACTTAAAAAAAAAAGCTTTATGATTTTCATAACTTATTGCTGATTTTAATGGGTTGTTAATTTCAGTCCTGTAGTTTTATTTTATGTTTAGATAGGGCTGGGCAAGAAAAGAAAATAAAGAACCATATTTAGCAGTGCAGTCGAGTTGTGTGTTAATGTTAGATCCTCCTGTGTGAGCAGCATTTTAACAGCAGCCAGTGCTTCTATATATGAAGTATACAATTTTGGTCATACATAAGGCCTCAGCATATATAGTCACTTGTTCTTATGCTCCTCCTCCAAAAGTATTTTTTCCATTTGTGCTGTTTGGACAAATTCTTTGAAGTAGATGTGTGTGAAACACTGAATTCCGTTAGAAACCACTGTTTGAACTTGCTACACTTAAGGTACTGGGAACTTCATGAAAAACATGACAGAACACATTCATTTCTGTGGCCCAGGTAAATTATTTTTCATTTATAATTATCCCTTGCTAGGTCAAGATGTTGTACTATGTATTTGCTTACTTTTGACTTTCCCAGGTGAGAATTTATAGAGTGTGCTCCCTACCATTGAAAGAAAGTAAATGGAAATCAGTGACTACAATTCCATGTTGTTCCCACGAATGCATTCGCTAGCATCGTTTTATGTACGGCGGGAACACATGACACGAGACAAACCTGAGGTGCTGCTGTTTTGTTGTCTGTGTATAAGGTGGGCTGGGAAGCCTTCCTCACTAACTTACAGTACATACATCAGCTGCTCCCTACACTACTTCCCTGGGTTTGTTTGCGTTGTGGGAAGGCAAGGGTAAATTGTATGAGTAAGAAGTGTTAAGTTTTTTAAAAGACAAACTGAAGACACATAAGTTAACTGCAAGAAATAAAAATTGTGTATAAAGAACACCTGAGTTAATTTTTATACCATCCTTCTCCCTGAAGGTAAAAATATGGCTGAATCCACACCTTCAGGCAACTGCCTCCTAAGTGTCTGTAGATACATCAGAAGTCCAGAATTAATGGCAGTTTGAACTATAATTACTATTCTAAAATTTAAACAGGTGCCTAATATAACCTAACTGCACATGGTTTAATGTAGTGTACTTGATAACTGCTTGGGGTAGGACAGAGTCGTTTCACTCTCTGTTCTCATCAGGGGAATCCATTTGGTTATACTGTTAGTGCAAACTAAAGACACCACTGGCAGTTCCCACTTAGCCGCCACTAACCTTATTTTAGGGTTAGATATATTAAGAGGAACAGGTAAGTCTACACCACTGATTCTGATGAAATCACTCTGGTTAGCACATGTATGGGAACTCTTATCTTTAAAAAATGTCTTTGTAGGCCCCATGATAATATCTGCTTTTAGAATTAGGAAGGAATGTTTAAAAAAGCGACATTGAGGCAAAGCTCCTACACTTAAGGTCATACTGCTTCTTAATTCGTATTTCCTGAGGAAACTGTTAAGCCTTTTTTTTGTTGTTGTTTTTACCTGAAGAAGCAATTGCTGTTTACTCTCTCTCAACCTCAAAATCCCAAACCAAAGTCAGATTCCAGATTCTACCAAAACTAATATAAGGAAAGCAAGGCCTTAAATTCAATTTTCATCATTTGATAGGCCCTGAGCAATTAATTTCTTCATGGACCTTGTTTCCTCTGAGTTGTTACACATACCACCTCCATCTTGAAATGTAAGAATTTATGCACAACACACATAAATTGCTCCCATCTCCCAAATCTTTGTGTAGTAATAAAAGGAAATTGAGATCTGTATTTTTTTCCTGATAAATGCAACCTTCTAATTTCACCCTTAATCACAAATTATCTTACCTCTAGATGTTAGAAACAAACACATTTCTTAAATATTAGCTCATATTAATAAAATTCTATCAAGTACTATTTTGTAATTTCTCCCCTCTTCCATCCTGGAACTGGGATTTGGATCCAGGCCCTTCCCACTGAGCTCACACCCCTCCCCTCCTTTTTTTAAAAGAGGATCTCAGAGTCAAGTTGCCTTGAACTTGCCATCCTTCTGCCACCACGCCTGGACTCAGTGGGCTTAAGTGATCTTCCTGTCTTAGCCTCCCAAGCAGCTAAGACTATAGGGATAACAAATTGATAAGCTATAACATTGTGAAAGGCTTTATAAGAACAGTATCATTCATTTTAATAATTACTTGGACATGGTGGTGTACACCTGTGATCCCATTATTTAAAGAGGCTAAGACAGGAGGATTCCACATTTGGGTTCCATCTGAGCAACTCAGTGAGACCCTACCCCCAAAAACGGAAAGGGCGAGAGACGAGATGTAGCGTGCCTGGGTTTAACCCGTGTACTGCAGAGAAAAAGAATGAGATTGGACGTCATACACTGGTAATGACCACTGCATGATACTTGAAGTTCCACTTAGTATTTAGTGCTGACCTTGCCTAGAAAAGCAAATCAGCAGCTATCTTCTTGGCCCCATGCACTAGATCTAACAGGAAACTTGGTTGTGGATCAGTATCTGATTGTTTTAGTGTAATTCAAAGACATGTCCTGACCGACAATTTCACTTGACTGTTTTGCCTTTCTTTGGTCACAAATTATGAAAAACAGCCCAAGTGAAACACTTTCACAATACCGCCAAGCAACATGTGATCTGGAGATTTTTCCCAATTTTCTTGATTCTCTTTGCCATTGGGAATACTGAAAAAAATCTTTACTGTTAGGGCAATAACTGGAGTATTTTATTTTAGATGTTCACACCAGGGCACAGAACAGTACTGTAAAAATGTAACAAAAGCCATTGCAATATTACTAAAATGAATACTAAAAGAATATGGTACAAGAGGTCAGCTGTTTCTGATTAAGTGCTTCATCACACTCTAAAAGCTAAGTTGCCTACTCGTGACAGCACTTGAGGAAAAAGACTCCAGGCCAAAGAACTGAAAGGATACTTACTCCTTCCTGCTACTTCTGAGCAGTGAACAACTGGTAATTACCATCTATTAAAAACTAGCCTAGCTGTAGATCTCAGGATTCAACTCAAGTTTTCCCAGGAAATGGAGTCAAGTGTTTGCACCAAGCCTGAATTCTTTGTTTCTTGGGTCAGAAATTCACTGCATCTTGCTAAGATAAGTACAGGGCTTGAAAGGGAAAAAAACAAAAGTTCATCAGTTTTACCGGGAAAGGGAAAATGAGCCAGCAAAATAATAACCATGATTTTGGGCCCCACACTGACAAAGTATCTCCAAACAAAGCCAACTGAACCTTTCCTGCTAATAGTATAACCATGGCTCTTGTACCTGTTCTCTTAAAGAAAACTAACTGGAGAAACAAATTGCAATTTAAATAATTTCAGTGACTGACAGTCTACCCTGGGCTTACAAAATGAAATGGTAAGGAACATGGTAGAAGTTAACCACCAGTTTTTACTGCCTGGAAACTGAAAGATGATCAAGTATCTAAACTCTGGTGGTTCTAGCTAGTTCAGCTGCTAACTATGTACTACAAATAATGTTCTTTAATTCTGACTATTTATCCCTCCCATTCAGGCCACAAAAGAACCACCTTTATATAATTAGCTAAAAAGTTAGAAAATGCAATTGAAAAACCTCACAAATATAACACCATCATATGTCTTCTTTTACTGCTTTTGCCTATGTCAAAACAAACACTTAGAATGTCCCATCTGTAACACTGGTTTCTAAACCTCATAAAAATGTATTTACACACAAATACAAGTTTTTAAAAAAATGGTAGAATAAAGGGATTCAATTACTTGGGGCTTTTTGTTTCTTGAAACTACAAAATTACCTGTTATATTGCCTGCTATGCTCTTCCTCTCCAGTGCAGTAAAAATTCAGTTTAACTTGCAACTCAAAAATCCTAGATACAAAGAATGTTTACATTTACCGTTGAATTTGTAAATTATTTATACTGTCTGCTTCATAGTATAAGTAACACAATTCACATATTTATTGAACCCTGTTAAGATTTTAATATAAAACCGCACTAGTTTAAATAGGTTTTCTTCTGTCCATATCTCAATATCCAAATTAGGCACAAAGCCAAATTAAGTAAGCTTTTATTTTTGGCTGAGTTTACAACTGGTATTTTTGCCTTGTAAAAAGGTCTTGTTTTAGTTATAAAATTATAATCTACTGATACATTCAGGTCACAAAAAATAAACTTTTCTTTACCTGAAGGTTTCTTTTGCTCTTTTCAAAACAGATACACCCAATACTAAAATCACATACTGGAAATACAAACACACATACAATCGTTCACTATGACAAAAACAAGCATTTAAAAAAATGAATTAACAACTTTAACTGATGCATTTTAATGCCTAGTCTTCATAATTAGGCTAAAAAACTGCCACTATTTTTCATTTTAAAAATCAAAGGACTTTCACATTTAACCTAAAACATGGTCCTCAGCTAAGAATGCACATCAGAATTGTTTTTGGAGTTTGTCAAAGACATACCTTGGCTTGGATAAGTAAGTCTGGAATAGTAATTAGACCCAGGACCTCCTGTTTAATTTTTTAAGCATTAAGGATTTTTTTTTATAACCTTCACTCTCTTCCCATTAAGAAATATGCACTAGTGTGAAAGTTAATTTAAAACCTTACTAGGAGCCAGGCATGGTGGCTCACACCTGTAATCCCAGCACTCAGGAGGCTGAGGCAGGAGGATCACTGTGAGTTCGAGACCAGCCTGGGCTACAAAGTCAGCTAAAGGCCAGCCTGAACTGCATAGTGAGACCTTGTCTCAAAAAGACAAAAAAATAAAAAAAAAAAACAAAACTAGGACTTAATTGTGTTTTACTTGGTAATTTGTTAACATTTCAGTTAAGTCATAATTGGAAGTTTCTAATCACAAACAGGTTTTATTATTCATTAAATGTGAACAATCGTTCAAATTAAAAAAAAATGATCATGTATTCACCATTGCCACTTCCCAGTAAATGTCAGTTGCTCTTATGTTGCCTACCATATACCAAATATTGTAGCTCTTTACAAATATTAACTTACCCCTTAAAACCTAGAGAAACAGCTATTATTTTCATTCTACAGTAGATGAAAATGAGGTAGAAGACCCATAACATTAGCTAATAAAAAAGGATCCAAGATTCAAACAGCATTCTTGTTTTAGAATCCTTGGTCTTCCAGTATGCTCTGCTGGTCTCTCTATATGTTAACTAGAATAGCATTTGTTGTCTGTGATAGTATTTCTTGAAGTGGTCAACAACAAAAGAATGCCAAACTCTGAGTACATGAAACCACTATACTTAGGAGTCACGAAGTACCTTCGTTTGTAAAACACTACAGGTATTATGCTTCTCATTAAACATCTTCTCAACTTCAGTATTAAACCATAACAAATGCTGCCTCCCTCAGATCCTAACACTCAGTTAATCCAGAGACTTCATCCTGACACTAGCATTCCAAAGGGTCACATCTGCATCTCTGACACAAAGGCTCCTGATCTCACATTATGCTTCCTATTTTCAAAATAAATGTTTTGTATGCTACACTTTTATTTTTTTTCTCCTACTACAAAGGCCTCCAGTAAAATTAACATGTAGAAAAGAAGGCCCATGGACTCAAAGGAGGGCTAAGTCTCAGTTACAGCAGTTGTGCCTATTCATACATCAGGTAAACTACTACCCTGAAAAACATACTAAGGCAACTCAATAAAAACTATTTACTGCACAATTACACTAAACTTGCTAATAACGTTTTCGTTCAAAGGATTCTCTTGCAACTCTTCAAGGTTGCTGCTATCACAATAGTTACAAGATAAATAGCATACCTCAAAGTTTTTATTCAGAAGTTTTCAGGCTTTAATAATTTGCTTTTTGTTCTATGTGTTTAGGAAGAAAAATTGTGATCTCCTGGGCTGGGAGGAGGTGAAAGGAAAAGGGAAAGAAAGAATTCTACCTTTTACCACTGTCCTAAAGTTTCAATTTACAGGCAAAAAAAAAAAAAATCATTAAATTAAAAAATTTCCCTTTCCAGCAAAAATTTACAAACACCCCAATATACTGTAGAGACTTTTAAAATGACTAGCTGGTCAGATATCTGATTTCTTATATTTAATGGAAGAAATACTTAAGGATTTATTGAAACCTCTATCAAGTTTTTTTTTTTTTTTTTGGTACCTGGGATCAAACTCTTGTCTGCTAAACTGTTGCTTATGCCACTGAGCTAAATCCCTGGCCCTCAAATTAAAAGGTTTAATCACTATACCAAAGCTGGCAGCTAAAGACTTCACCCTTTTGTAACACACCCTGGAGATTTTAAAAACACTTTATTTAATAAAAGTTAAACATACAAAACTGAAATTAACACACATCCTAAAAATCATCTTCCATTAATAGGAAGACCCTTTTCTATGTATGTATTTGGCTTAAACTCAACTTCAGATAACTGTGATGTTCACACCAACAAATGCTGGCAACTTGATCTAGTTAATTAAAATTATAAACTCAGCTACATGAACATAATATACAGGGAAATTATGGTCAGATTAATGCACAAGAAATACAAGAAATTTTTAATGATGAAACATTCAGTACTCTTGTTCATTAATTTAGCCTTGGTTTTTTACAAAAATAGTATCTACACTGTATACAGGGCTATACATCAGCTTTTTGTTTTCCAATACAAACATTACACGTCCAAAAAAAACAGTACCACTACTGTAAGTGAAAAATTAAAGGAAAAAGCAAACATACAAAACAAATGAATTCACAAAACACCAAACAGAAACACCTTAAAAAGGTAGCTCATCCTAAACATGTTTTTCTACATAAAACTGAATGAGTACAAAGAAAAGCTAAATCAATTTTAGAGATGGCCTAATTGGCTTAGGAAACAAGTTATTGAAGGAAATACCTCAAAACAAACTCTGCCATTAAAAAATAACCTATCTTTAGGTTTACCTTGACAGTAGCTAGGTTTTAAAGTTGAAAAACAAACAAAAAAAGATCTCTTAACAAGTGGCTGGTGTTTTGCCTTCATGTTCCAATGAATAATTATGTGTCAAATTCCAAGTTACAATGTAAGTGGGGGCTTGTATTAGCATATCAACAATTCATCTAAGTGCCAAATGAAGCAGCTTCCATCTAGAAAAGTTGCCTTATTCAGTAAACTCTGAAGGAACTATGTATGGTAGTAGTAATGAAAAGTTAAATGAATAACAGTTTATCAAATGCAATTTCTTCAAGTTTCATTCTATTGACAATGGTATCTTCCTTACTCAGCTAGCAAATAATTTACCTTTAGAAAAATATAAGGATAAAAAGGTAAATGTAAAGCCCTGCAGAGATGAAATCCAACAGTTTTTCTGATTACTGAGGCATCAAATGCCTGACATTGTATTTAGAAGTATCTTGATACTGTGTCATAGGTTTATCAGCAATTCCACAAGTTCCTACTCCGACTTTGCCAGTTACACTCTCAGGTGAAGCAAAAATACTCCTCTTTACCTAGGGAAAAGAAAACAAATAATTTCTGATTAGTTTTAGAAAAAGTTTTTCTTTCCAGACTTAGTGTTAAATTCTAGTCTCAGCTTTTTTTGCTTATGGTCAAAAATGAGTAATGAAAGAGCTTGGTGCTGGAAGAAGCCATTTACTTGTAAGTTATGGAAACTATTTCTACATCCTATTAACATTCATACCACTCACTGTTTAAACATCTCAACATTTTAGTTTTGTAATTTCAAATCATAATTTATGCTGTGAGCTATCTATCTTGGCACAACAACTCTGGTTGCATTCAAGTTTGTGTTGTGATGCTTAAATTATTCAGACCCTTGCCATTTGTTAAATCATAAAATAAATTAAACATTGTTAGGAAAGGGAGGCACTACTTTCCATTACCACCAGGGAGAAGCCATCTTGAAAGAAAGAAAAGATACAGGTGAAAGTCCTTGTTTTTAACTTTTATGAATGCTACAGGTATCTTAACTCAAGAGTTTATCAAGGGAACTGGAAAGTTCTTTTAAGTAAAATCTACCAGTGATGTTTATAAAGGCATGTGAACTAAACAAAGTTCAATAAATTTCCTCTAAGTGATCTATAAGGTAGCAAATAATTTTTGAAATTTCTGTAATTTCTAATATAAACTCTAATTTGTAATATTTGCAGAGACAATAGCTAAAAATGATTCAATAAGCCAAACTGAGGACTGATTTAAGAACTGATTATTCACGTAGTTTTCAAAATTTAAGAACTTCCTTTTTAATTATAGCTAATTTTAATTATAAAATTATTTTAATGACAGTTTATTTTTCAGGTGTGCAAAGTGTGATGAAGAGATTTACCAACCTGGCCTTTTTTATTTTTAGAATAGGCTCTGTTGTTGAATTGCTGCCATTTCACCTTCTGGTCTTCTCTTTCCTGCTCAAGTTCTTTTATTCTTTGTGCTTTTTTCAAAGCTTTCTTCTTTTTATATTCACGCTGTTGGGCAATCATCTCTTTTCTGTGTGAAAAATAGAGCTAAATGTCAACTTTTAAGATTTAAAAGATGACTTCTTTGTGGACCTTAGAAATACAGGAAAAAAAAATCCAATAAACACACCCTGTCTTTCCATGAATAAAAGTCCTAACTCATTAAAATCAATGCCAATACCTAGCACTACTAAAAAATATATGTATTTTTAAAACAGTATATAGCGTCACTGGAAGCTTTCAAACAATCTATTACATAAATCAAAATTTTCAACTGTGATTTATTTGACTTTTTATGACTTTTACTAGCTGTGTTTTTAAAACTTTTACTGAATATCAACACTGACCACTTACGAGTTTACCCTGAATGTCACTCAGGCAGCGTGTTTGTTTACATACCGACTATACTGAGTGTCGTTTGGGTAGGTGGCATTTCAGCCAGTTGATTCTTGTATTGATAAAATTGTAGCTTTTATATTTCCTGTTATATTATCTTATAAAAATTAATGAAAAAATACAATTTTGGTCATCTTGTATCTAAATAGTTGGACTGGTAAGTGGTTAATGGCTGGCTAACCCTTTATTAATTTTCAAAAAGACATAGTTAACTAGTGTAATTGCAACATTTGAAGAGATTCAATGTACATAAAATCTTTTACCTCGACTGCAAGAATACAGCAACATACACTCATAACTAACAATTCTTAAAACCAGTAAAAGGAAAAAAAATCTGAGGGTTAAACCAGGTGTGGCAATGTCTATCTAATCATAGGAGGCCGAGGCAAGAGAGTCTCAAGTTTGAAGCCTACACAGCACCTTAGCAAGACCCTGTCTCAAAAATGCAATTTTTAAAAATGGCTGGGGATGCAGTTCATGGATAAAGTGCTCGCCTAGCATACAGAAGGGTCTGATTCAATTTCACCACTACAAAAACAACAACCAAAACAAAACCTGGGGTTTCCAAAAGTTCTAAATAGGACTGCAAACAGGATCAGTGTCTAAGACAACCAATAATCTCTGCTCAGTTAGTATCAAGGAATAGAAAATGAAGAGATCTTTAAGACAAGCAATGAAGTCCAGATGGCCCTGTACCACATACATACATGATCACCACCATGAAGCTTTTTACACAGAAGTCAAATGACTAGAACCAGATTATACACTGTGTCACAATATCTTTACTGAAGATTTCATATGTTATTTGGAAACTGCACACTTCATTCCCACACCCATTTCTTGGATTCGGGCGACCATCATCCCATACCTGGGATTACAGCAGTAGCTGCCTTTGACTGAGAGTGATTATTTTTAAACTCAAACTGTTATCACATTATAATTGCTTCACTTCAAAAAGTGCTTTATGATGTGGTTTCTACCTATCAAACCTCTTGTCAAACTAGCCCCAAGTTTCTACTAAAGGAAATTCTTTGTTACCTCTATGCCCTTGTCCTTTATAAAATAGGTGTTTACTGAGTTATTACTACACGTTAAGAACTGTGCTATAAGCTTTATTAATGCTATCATTTAATCCCCAGACCTAATTACACAGATAACTATTGCCTCTGTTTTACAGAGAAGGAAAGAGATGGTTTGTCCAAAGTAAACATGCACATTAATGAGAGCTTCAGTTCCAGATATACATAGTCAATAACTTCTAGTATTTTTACTTTGCTAACTTCTGTTCTTTTGAAATCTCAGATCAGATGTCATTTTCCCAAGGAAACTGCCCTGATAATTGCAATTTCAGCACCTCTTCTTTGTTCCCTTTAAGTACCTGTTATATGGGAGACAGCACTGAGGATTGAACCCAGGACCTCTGCACTGAGCTGCATATCCTCAGCCCTTTTTTATTTTGAGACAGGGTCTTACCAAAATGCTAAGTTTCCCAAGCTGGGCTCAAACTTGTCAAAATCTTGCCTCAACTTCCTAAAGTGCTGACATTACAGGCATGTGCCACCATGGCCAGCTATTATTAAAGCATTTCTTTAATCATGTGTTCTCTCTGGGTATTTATTTCAGTAGGGAAAAGGCTTAAGTTCATCTTTATTGTGTAGATCCAGTAGTACCTGGCTTAAACAATATAAGACGATATCCTTCGTATACAGTATCTCACAGTTACTGAATACTGACATGGGAACCAAAATGTCCTTATTTTACCTAAGTATACCTATACAGACCATGCTGCCCCACAACAGTGATCTTCAAAACAATGGTGAACAGTATTATAGCTTCCTCACCACAATCTAGCTTGCAAAGATTCTCTCTGTAGACTACCTACTAGCAAATGGAGAACACTTACAATATGAAAGTCAAAACCACCTACTTTGACATGGGTTTGCTGCCACTGTCCTCCTTTGCCTTCCTTCCTTCTTCTACAGGCTTGAGGTTCAAGAGTGGAGTCACTTCAGCATTGCCATAACCAGCAAAGGTGATTGCAGCGGTGCCGTTTTCTTCATCTATCTCCTCGATCTCCGCTTCGTAACACCTGTAAAGATATCATGGCTGTAAGCAGGTGAGTAAAGATTTAGTACTCAGCCTACAAGACTTACACTGCAGTGACTCAATTATTACATGTGTCTAAAATGAAACTTTTTAAATAGTTCTTTTGGCAACAACAACATAAAAAAGTGACTGAAGTTAGGTATATGCTATTTAAAAAAAAAAAAAACCCTAATCAAAATAATGCCAAAAAAGTCTTGTATTGTCTAACTATTCAATGTGCTTTAATCTTTTTGAGAAATGGTGTTACAGAAATGACTTTAGTGTATGCACTTTACAGAAATCTCAGATAATCAACAATTTACTTAATTTTTAACATAAAAAAAAATTTAGGCCAAGCATGGTGGAGCACACCTATAATCCCAGCACTTGGGGGGCTGAGGCAGGAGGATCACCATGAGTTTGAGGCCAGCCTGGGCTACAAAGTGAGTTCAAGGCCAGGCTGAACTGCATAGCAAAACCCTGTCTCACAGAGACCTAAAACAAAACAAAATTCAGAAAATACAGTGGTACCTCAGTCCACAAACACTTTGGTTTGTGAACAATTTGTTTCACAAACAAAAGCATCTGGCAAAATTTTGCTTTTGTTAGCAAACTCTGTATCGGGTAACAATCAAAATCGTGGCCATCTTTCTGGCATAAACACAAACATGGCCATCTTTTCCAGAACTACGGGACAAAATTAAGTTGTAAACCAAGGCACCACTATATACATACATTTCCCCCTCCTCTGGGGTTCAAGTCATTTTTTTCACCACCAGTCTTAATCTAAAGCTAAAACTAAACTATATTAATAGTAACCACCCAAGAATTAAACTGGCTGTATGAATTACATACCTACCTATAAAGAAAGATTAAAACAGGGTAGTTCAAACTGAATGAAACCATCTTACCATTGTATTTTATTATTTCATGTTATAGTTAAGTTTTTTTTTCTACACTTACTGTCCATCCTCACTCCAGATTGCCATACACTTGTCTCCTACTTTCCATGAATGAGTGGGCTGAGTAGAAGCAAAACTGTCTGAACTTGCAAGAGTTTCTGAAGGTTGAGTTGACAGAAGGTCTTTGGTTAATTCTATAACTTCCTAAAAGAGAACAACAAAAACCGTAACATTATTTTTTTAAATGCACACTGTCAACTACGTTTAGTTTTGACTGATGACAGGTCTTACACCACTTATTAAGTACTATATCATGTACTTAATACTCCTAACACTATTAGGAGAGTACTATGATTATCTCCGTGTAGAAACAGAATCTATAGTAAGCAGTGGAGCTATAATTTAAGCCTATATAGATATCCTCAACCACAAAATACTAATGGAAATAAAGCAGACTTAAACTTATACCATGCATTACTTCTAAGTGCCTATTTTCCCCAAAGATGAGAAAATATGGAGGGACTGAATTAGTTCAAGATCTCACTTACAATGTCATACATATTTCATGCAGCTGTACTGTTTTACAGGGCATTATTCAGCAATAGTATTAATTGTCCAGCCAACATCCTCTCTACAAATCCTCAAACACTTGAAGTACCCGTATTAGTAAGCAAAACATTCCTACTTCTACATATCTCTACTCAAATACTAAAGGCATACATAAAAGAAACCAGAAGTCTTCCTACTCATTCACTATAAACCTTACCTAAACTATAAGCAAATTATTATTAGACTTAAAATATTCTATACCTTAATATTTATTAAGCACATTAGCACAGCTTATTTGAAAGGAAAAAAATAATAAAACAAAAGTAACACAGGCAGGCAATGCCTCTGTGTGTGACAAATATTTTTTCTAACTCAGGATTATATTATCTGTTGGATTCAAGTGTTAGGATTTGTTTAAAAATTTGTGAAGCAGTACAAATTGGTAATATTCTGCTACTTATTTGCTGTATTTTTACTCTACTGAAAATCTGTACTACTTATATCTTATCTGATTTAAGAACTTGCATAGCTGTTCCTCCACATTGTTAATTTAAAACATATTGTGTGTATGGGGGGAAAACTGGTAAAAAAAATTAAACTTAGTTTCTTTTGGCTCCAACTGAGGTTTCCGAACAATAGTTCTGGTTAGGTAGCCAAGAAAGTTAAGTTAAATATTACCTCTCTCCTGAAGATTCTAAATCTTCTGGCTACTTACGAAAAACTAGTATTTGGGGGGTGGAGGGGAGGCAGTATTAAGCCATTGGAGAAAAGTTAGTTTCATGGATTAAGAAGAAGCTAGAAGACTTATATTTGAGTTCAAAAATTCAGGAGAGTAGTATTTGTAAATTTTGCTAGTTGCCAAGTCGCCAATCTTTTTCATAGACGTGAAGGGAGGACATGACTTTGTTTTTGAAGTGCTGGAGTTG
Organism: Cuniculus paca; assembly: GCA_004365215.1. NCBI lineage: Eukaryota > Metazoa > Chordata > Mammalia > Rodentia > Cuniculidae > Cuniculus > Cuniculus paca. The sequence goes on from RJWT010004704.1 coordinate 27,930, forward strand.
TAAACAGACCTGTACAAGCTTGGCGAGCACTCTATCAGTCACATCCCAGCCCTCAAATACTTGTCAATCAGTACTTTGCCAAAAAAAAAGCAAAGTACAGACAATGTAATATACAAGAGGAAATTATCTAGTATTTTTTATTAACCACTTTTAGAGCTGGGAATGTAATCCAGTAAGCCTGACTCAAGCGCCCACAAAATTCCATCATTAGATACTTTCACATCCTACTAAGGACTATTTTACTAAATAAAGCACACGCACAAAAGTTGGATCTGTGGTCTCAGATTTAGCCCTCCTAAGACACGATCTTTTCCTACTATCCTCATAAGAGAATATATTTTCACCAAAGAAAAGGGTCCTGAAAAGCTGTGCATTTTATCAAGAATTTTCAGAGCCCTATGCTGAAATGACCTTTTTTATAAAAAACAAAATTCAGAGCATTATTCCTAATGTTCTGTAATTCTGCCATGGTTTTACATACCCCTCCCAGCAAAACTATGAAGAATCCTGTAATTTTTTTTTTCACATGTGCACATGGACCAAAGTATTAGAAAAACTATTTTACGTATGAGGGGGTTCTTAAAGGTACATACCATTAATTACTTTTCCTCCCCCAAGTCTGAGTTCTGAAACTGCTCCTTCATTGACAGATGGGCAGCAGTTACAGTAATCGGCAATTCCAGGAAGCATCAGGTGTTGTGATCTACATATCAGCAGGTCAAAGGGGGTGCACTCAAGCACTCTGCTTACTGAAGGAAGGCGTTTCGGGGATGCAGAGAGCCACTGTAATATATGAGACAAGTGACTTGACCCCTGCCTCCTTTAGAACCAGTTTATTTAGCAAAACAGCCTAATAAATTGACTATTTTTTTTTTTTATTATCATAGACTGCAGGGGAGCTAATCAGTTAGCTAGCCTGGATTTTACTTCCCCTACTGTTTCTTTTAAGAAGGTGGGGAGGGCATTAGGACTTCATTAGACGAACATGCTGCCTCCTGAGTAACTTTATTCCATATGAAACACAATACATAAAAGCAATAAACATAGAAACCTAACTGAAAAAACAGAAGCCACTGAAAAAAACTCAGGACATATTATAATCAAAAGGCAAAAATATTAATAACCAGGATAAGGACAAATTCCATAAGAGGAGTAAGAAACCATATGGTGCTCCAAAATATGAAACAAAAAAGCCACAAAATAAGTAGCGTGAGCAGACTTGTCACCAAAAGTAATAGGCAGAATTAAATGCCAATGGCACAAGATACATGCCAGAAAGAAGAAAAAGTAGGGGGGGCGGGGACACAAAGCAAAATAATCTGTAACTGCAGTCTCAATAGAGACAACAATTACTAGGTGGACTAATATACCCAAATGCTTTTCAGAATTTCAATTACTCTTAAAAAAATGCTTTCCATCTTTGAGACCTATATCTAGTAACCAAAATCAATTTTTTCCCCTCATGATGGAATAAGAGATAAAGTAATCAAGGCGAACTAATCAAGCGTTCTGCATTATCACTATCTGAGGTATTAGCACTTAAGCTTTCTGTGTCTATAACCTAATATGCAGCCACATATAGCTACTGAATTCAATAAAATTAAAATTTCAGTTCCTCACTCATCCTAGCTATACTTCAAATAGTGGCTGTGGTGTTGGACTGCAGAAAAGAACATTTTCATCATTATAGAACGTTCCATTGGACAGTGTTGTTCTAAATGGTTAAAGCAAAGAGGATATTTATTTATAAATGACTCTCAGGTCATTAACTGAGCGCTAGCACCTCTTAGGTACTACAATATTGTTTACTACAATTGTTTTCCCTGCAACATTTTCCACTACAGATCAGATTAAGACACTGTGCCCCGAGTCTAAAGACAATTTATTTTAGAAATACTAAAATTATCAGATAATAACGCTGTTTCAAACTCCACCCTCAACTCTCACTAGTTCCACATATACATCTCCCTCCCACTGCCAAGGAAGCAATACACAGTACAAAACATTGGCATACAATGTTTTCATCAAGGAAAAAAAGGAGGGGGGCTGCTTTCAAGTTGATAAAGAGAGATGGACCATCTCTCTGAGGCAAGAAGCAAGCTGGTACTCCAAGTAAGTTAGCTTGCCTTTGTCACCTCACTTTTAGTACACATTTGCAGAACATGTGAGCAGATCAAATGCAGCAGGAGTAAACCACTGGGCATTTTTTACAAAAGGACTCAGGAGAATTTGTCCTCAAAACACCCTTTTTTCTCTCACCGACTGGCACACTGAAATCTACAGGCCTAGCTTCTACATACTGAAAAGAGGGATCCTGTTCAAATTCTCAGAGCTTTTAAAAATAACATACTATTGCAAATTTATCTTAAATCTACAATTTGGAAATATGCAACTCGTTTTTAACTATGTTCAGATAAGCTCATTCAGAATCCCAACAACAGACCTCACTTAAGGTTTGTTTGTTTGCAGTTGTAATGTTCCTAAAAGCTAAAGTTTTAACGGGCAACAGGATGATAAAGGGAAAGATTATTTGGGTAACATAGAGACTCAGTAGACAGACATCATCAAAACACCCTGGAAACTTAAAAATCTGGTTGAGAATTTTAAGTTCTCAAGATGAAAAATCATATATACGTAGCGTTCACAAATTATATATGGTGTTATTCTTAATTAACTTGTGTCCTGAAAACAACAGATACTTACAATCATGGTTTTATATTTGTCTCGAAACCTCAGCAGTTTGAAAGTTTTATACTTACTCAAATCTCCATGACAAATAAGATCTCAGTTTTACCACATTAACTTAACTTCAGCAAGGGCCAACATTTGCACTATAAAAAGTTAGTCTTAACTTCAAATAACTATATAACATTAATACAGAAAACATGTTTCTCTTTAGATATTTTTGTTTTGTATTTTTAATACAAGGTTGTAACCCACTAGCTTAGAGCAGAAAAGCTACACTTTCACTTTTAAAGAATCTTAATTAGGTTATATTTTTCCTCCTTTAATCTTGAACTTAATTTCCCTTGCCAATTCTTGAAAAATAAAAACATGTTCCATTATAAAGTTTCTTCTCTTGAAATTTTGAGACTTTCAAAATCAACTAATTTTTTTAAAATCCCAGGAGCACACAAAGTTTTTACAACTACAATGTTTCATTCATTTTGCTATATACAGATTGGAAAAAGCAACTCTTTCTCTACAAGCTTCAGTGTCTATGTACAGGTATGGGCGGCCCACCCTCCTACAAGGGTACTTCGAGTACCGATGGATTCTAAACGATAAATCATTTGAAAAACACAACAGTACTCTTTAAGCAATGTTAACTTCAACTGTCCATCTATACGTACTTGTAAATCTTTCTTCAATTTTAGCAAATCTTCATTTTCTCCATTTCCAGATAATGCAGCTTCCACTTGCTGGAGTTGAGCTTTGTAACTTGCCAGTTGCTTTGCGAGATCCTCTGACATCTGGAGGACACATAAAGGATAAGACTATGAAACTGAGCTGAATATCAAATCATAAAATTATTTTCCTAACCTGCTTGAATTTATAAGCTTTGCTCCCACTTTGTTAACACTGCAGCTTAATTTACCACTATTTTTACTTTTACTTCAGATCTGAGCTAAACCACAAACTTCAGGCAACAGATTCTTCAGGTCATAAATATACTTGATAAATTCAATATAAAAAGATAGAAAATGCTTAAGAGGTAAAGAAAATTTTGGAGTTTTTTTTCCCTTTGTCTTTTTCAGAGAGGATCTTGCTGTGCAGTTCAGGCTGGCCTTGAGTTCACTTTGTAACCCAGGCTGGTCTCCAACTCACAAGGATCCTCCTGCCTCAGCCTCCTGAGTGCTGGAATTACAGGCGTGCGCCACTACGCCTGCCTCAAATTTTTAGTTTTAATTCAATACAGGTTAGGCAGTGTTTGGCTAAATGGTCACAGTTTACTACATGTCGTTTAAGTAGCACTAGTCTGATAGGAGTCTCAAAACTTCGGAAAAAATACTTATTTTTAAGCATGACTGAATACGTCCAAAGCGAAATAATGGTTTTTAGTTAACTAGACAAACATCATTCCTCACTTGATTATTCAATTATGAGTATACGCAGCTCTCCAGAACAGAAATCTTCCACCCAGTCACTTAAATACATAGTTACTGATGTATTTTAAGCAACACCACAAAATACTCTCGCATACAGGCATCCTAAGAAACGTGCCTTTCGCCAATGCCAGCGACAATCCTGAAAACGAGCTACGCATTAACCCTTTCTCGATCATCTGCAAGCAAACATACGGGACTTTCTCGGGTCTTCGCTAGACTCCCGAGAGGGCCTGGAATCTGGAAAGGCTCCAAGGGTTAAGCAAGCCCAGCTGCTCCCCTCCCAGCCACCCCACATCTCAAAGCCCGCCACAACTCTGCCGATCATTTCAGATCTAGAAACGCAAACCTCCCCTACCACAGCCGAGGCCCTAGCGGGCCCGATCCCCCCCCCGCACCAACCCCGAGGCTGCCCAGGATGGCAGCGCTCGCCGCCGCGGCCCGGCCCGCGGGCCCACTCTGGAGGGAGAGTGGCGGGGGCCGCCGACCCACCGGGCCCGCGCCCAGACCTGTCCTGCGAGGCGGGCTCCCTGGCCTCGGGCCTCCGCTTCCAGCCGGGAGCGACCAAGGCCTGGCGAGGCCTGACTCTCCCTCGCCAAGT